>JAOTRH010042187.1:0-53355 GCA_034768845.1 Heliamphora exappendiculata
TCGAGTTACTTCTCAAAGATTGACTTGCGATCAGGATATCACCAGCTGAGGATTAGGGACGAGGACATAGCTAAGACCGCCCTCTGGACTCGCTATGGTCACTACAAGTTTCTAGTTATGCCGTTCGGTCTGACAAACGCGCCAGCTACTTTCATGGGTCTGATGAACCAGATCTTTCATCTTTACTTGGACAGCTTTGTGATAGTGTTTATGGATGATATTCTGATATATTTACCCACTAGGGAGGCACACGAGGATCACCTACGGATCATCTTACAGACTTTGAGAGAGCATCGCTTGTACACGAAGTACGAGAAGTGCGAGTTCTGAATGACTGAGGTGAGATTTTTGGGACACGTAGTGTCGATAGACGGGGTAGCCGTGGATTCGTCAAAGACTGATGCTATGACCGTTTGGGAGCGATCGAAGAGTGTCTTTGAGATACGTAGTTTTCTGGGTCTAGCCGGTTACTATCGACGGTTCGTGAAGGACTTAGCTAGACACGCTGCACCGATGACGCGTTTGACGTGGAAGGGAGTTGTGTTTGCTTGGAGTGAGTCTTGTGAGTCAGCTTTTTAGGAGGTGAAGACACGATTGGCTAGTGTGCCAGTGTTGATCATTCCAGAACGAGGCTTGAGGTATACTACTGTGATGCTTCACATGACGGTCTCGGATGTGTTCTGATGCAGGAGGGTAAGGTTGTAGCCTACGGTTCCCGGCTGTTGAAAGCGCACGAACAGAGCTATCGTACACACGATTTGGAGTTGGCAGCCGTGGTCTTCACTTTGAAGACATGGCATCACTTTCTTTATAGTGAACATTTTGAGGTTTTCTCCAATCACAAAAGCTTAAAATACTTATTTTCGCATAATGACCTAAACTTACGCCAGCGACATTGGATAGAGTTATTGGAGGACTATGACTTTGACTTGCAGTACCATCCAGGGAAGGCCAATGTAGTGGTAGATGCGCTCAGTAGGAGATCTCACGGGTTGTTAGCTTCTGTGGCTATACGTGAGTGGGACATTCTTGCAGATGTTGGGGAGTTTGATTTGTGCCTCAGGGAGATCGCGACGGGTGCCACCTTATTTTCTGTAGTTACTCGACCAGCATTGATAGTACATGTGCTAGAGGTCTAGCAGACGGACCAAGAGGCTCAGATGATACGAGACCGCATTGCTAGTGGTGAGGATACAGCAGGATGGACTGTGGGTTCTGATTAGAGTTTGAGATTGGCAGGCAAGCTGTTTATGCCAAAGTCATGCCAGGCTGAGTTATTACATGAGTGTCATCATTCTCGTCTTGCCGTGCATCCAGGAGGCACGAAGATGTACCATGACCTTCGTCGTCAGTTTTGTTGGACAGGAATGAAGAGAGACGTGATCCAATTTGTTTTTCGATGCCTCACCTACCAGTAGGTAAAGGAAGAACACCAAAAATCGGCAGGGTTGCCACAGTCGTTGCCTATATCAGAGTGGAAGTGGGAGCACATCACGATGGACTTTGTGTCAGGACTTCCTCGGTTACCTAGGGGACACGATGCCGTGTGGGTTGTGGTTGATAGGTTGACAAAATCTGCACACTTTCTCCCCATTCGAGTGAGGGATTCAGTGGAACAACTAAGTTGCTTGTACGTTAGGGAGGTAGTTAGATTGCACGAAGTGCCAGTATCTATTGTTTCAGACCGAGATCCGTGCTTCACTTCGCGCTTTTGGCAGAGTTTGTAGGAGGCCTTGGGGACAAACTTGATGTTCAGTACTACTTTTCACCTCCAGATGGATGGCCAGTCAGAGAGAACCATACAGATTCTAGAGGATATGCTGAAAGCTTGTGTCCTTGACTTCAGAGGTTCGTGGAGGATCATCTACCTTTAGCAGAGTTTGCATACAACAACAGCTATCAGTCCAGTAGTAGAATGGCACTGTATGAGGCTTTGTATGGTAGACCGTGTAGATCGCCCGTATGTTGGATAGATGTGGGGGAGACCACAGTCTTGGGACCATACATGGTACGGGAGACGACAGAGAAGGTTGATGTGATACGCCAACGCTTACTGACAGCGCAGAGTAACCAAAAGAGTTACGCAGACCAGAGGAGGCGACCTTTGGAGTTTGTAGTGGGGGATCATGTGTTTCTGAAGGTCACGCCATGTAAAGGTTTGATGAGATTTGATCGTAGCGGGAATCTATCGCCTCGCTTCATTGGACCATTTGAGATTCTTGACAGAGCTGGAGAGGTTGCTTATCATTTGGCTTTGCCACCTCAATTAGCATCTATGCATAACGTGTTTCACGTTTCTATGCTTCAGAGGTACGAGCCTGATCCTTCTCATGTGTTAGATTGGGAAGAGCTACAGATTGATAAGGATGTCACTTATGAGGAACGCCCAGTGAGGATTCTTGATACAAAGGAACGGGTACTGCGAGACTGGATTATTGCGTATGTCAAGGTATTATGGCGTCATCACGGGGCTGAGGAAGCTACTTGGGAGCTAGAGTCTAAGATGTGTGCTAGATACCCAGACCTTTTTACCTTGTGACCTTGTTGTGAATTTCGAGGACGAAATTCCTTAAGGGGGAGAGTTGTGGGACCCAGACCCGTCTCTTTTTGAGACTTATATGTAAATGTTGTGTTTTGCATATATCTGTTCGGTGTATGATTTATTCGCTTTGATGCATGTTTAAGTTTATCTGAGCATGCAGGGTCAGTTCCCAGGGTTGTAGGGAGTTGCCGTGCGAATTTCAAATTTTCAAAAAAAAAAGATATTTTGGAGGCTTATAAATATCGGAACTTAGATATTTTCTAAATAGATATTTTAAAAACTTAACTTCTAAGTTTCCTCCAATTTTCTCTTAGCCTTTTCTCTAACTTCTCGGGGGCCCGGGGCTTGGTTTTTGACGGACCGTTAGTTGATCCTTAGTATCGGCATCGAGTGCTTCGCATCCATCCAGTCAGAATTTGATTCTGACGAAACTCGAATTTGCAAATGGATCGAGACATCTAGTTTTTAACCCGATGAGGTAGGATTTCAGATTCTATTATTGTATGAGGGATATATATGTAATCTTATGTTGTTTCACCGTTTAAAAATGTATGAAAAGATTATATGTGTTTTAGATCCAGTTTTGGGTTAAAACCGTTCTTCGGCGTTTGGTTGGATGAAATCGAAAGAGGGGTGTTCCTTTCGAGGCTTTATGATAGCCTTGAGCTTGGGTATTCTTCTAGGTATCAAAACATGTATTTTTAAGGCTTGATATGAGATTTGGAAACCAAAATCGTAGCTAAAAACATGATATGGACTGGTTCAGTCGACTGGATCATCATGTGGGAGGTTCAGTCGACTAGACCTAGGAGGTCAGTCGACTGAAATGGCTTCTGTTTTGGGTTCTCATTTCCAGTGTGTTTTTCAGTCGACTGAAGGGTGAGTTCAGTCGACTGAACCTGGCTTTTTTTGGAAAATGATGTGTTTTGGTTCAAGCTTTCCTCGTACGATGTTTATCTAAGGTTTTTATGAGATTCTATGATTTCTAAAAGGGTTACCGAAAGTTTTCAAAAGATGGTTTGAAAATGGAGTTTTGGGAAAACGTTTTGATGGAAATATGTGTTTACATGTTTTGGTTTGATCTCCATGGTTCATGTATTGGATCATATATATATACATGTGCTGTCTATCTGCTTTATGGGTTGGTTTGAAATGTTATCTATAGATGTACCGGGACAATAGGTTTGTGAGTTGGCTTCCATTGCTCCTTGGTGAAAGTTCAGAAACGTGCGCAGAGTAGGTACCTACGTGCCTTCGGGTTAGTCCCCATAAACGAGGTGGTTGGGTGCTTAGTGTCCTCGGGCTATGGTCCCGTAAACTAAGTGGTTATCAGGTGCTTAGTGCCTTCGGGGGCAGTCCCGTAAATTAAGTTTTACATTGTCGTAACTCTGTATAGAACTTGTCATTATCTAGCTGAACTTCAGTGGTTCAGGACTAGGATAATGGGCAGGAGTCTATAGCGGTTACCTTGTCTTGTATGGCAAAGTCGGTACATAGGATCTCATTTATCTTGTCTCCTCGGTTGATTGTTATCCCGAGTGGAGAATGTTGTTTTACTGCTTTCCCTTAACTGTGGCATGATAACTCTCAGGTTTATATGCATAGTTTCAAGGATGAAAATAATAGTTTTCAGATGAGTTTCATATCTCAAGAAACATTCTGTTACAAATTTTCAGATGAGTTTTCAGATGATAGTCTCGGCTGAGTTTCATATCTCAAGGAACATTCTGTTACATATTTTTATATAGCTCAAAACTCCTATTTTTAGTGACATATTCCAAAAGCTGTATACATGAACATTGTAGCTAATATATTGAAGTACTTTTTGCCCACAAATCAGACCTTAAAGCCTCAGGATGATATCCGAAAATGGTTTCAAACACTCTATCCAAAACCGGCTATGCTGAGTTTTGACCGTTGACAGAACCTACTTTTTAAAATGGCCAAAAAGTCTAATTTGTTTCAAACAACTACCCTTAGCTCTAAACATGAAGTCTGTAGAAGACATGTTAAACTAGAACATACTAAAAAATGGGCTCATTTGGACTTGAAATGATACCCCAAAATTGAGACCAACAGAAGCATAATTTTGGTAAAATCTTGAGAAAAGTGCTGAACCATTTTTGCTTAATATGAATTGTTCACCCATTTGCCTTAGGATTTAGCATTGGTGTTAAACATAAGAATTGTAGAAAATATTTTTATCTAGTTGATGTGTAAAAATTATAACTTGATTCCAAGTCTAGATATCCCAAAACCTTGTCAGCCCTTTTAATTTAATATTTGACTTTTGGCCTTAAAATTTGTTAAGTGTATGATTGAGTACCCTTTGCCATGAGACCTGAGTTTTTGTATGATAATTGAATTAAATTAGTTGATTAGTTTCTTAAGTGAATGTATAATGATTTAGAACTCATGCTATCATGTTTGAATCGTATCTTGAGAATTGTGCTTTATGCTTTGCAACTTGTACCATGAACCATACAATGCTAGTTGATATCATGCTATAAACTATTGCACTTGAGATCAATGGTATACATTATGAGCATTGTCATTCGCATCTTGGCTTGTTGGAGTCCATTTGTGCAAACTGTTGTTGGGATGGACAGGGTGGAGATCGTCGTTCTTGATTCTAAGTCTAGAGCGTTCTTGGTTGCCATTTTCGAAAATATTTTGATTTATACACCCTGGGTGTGTCCCCGGTGTTTAAAATGATTGTGGCTTGTACACCCTGGGTGTGTTTCCAGTGTTTGAAATGGTTTATGGATATTGTTGGACACCATTGGTTCGTCGCTAGCATTCTGGTTTGATGATTTAGACTTTGAATTGATGCCAAATGAGCATTCTTATTCTTAAGGTGGGTTTTGTGTGCATATAATTTTGGCCAAAATTTGGAATAAGGTTGTTATTAGTCACCCCACGCCATTGCCATTGAGTAAAATAGTTATGGCATGATGCCTGGTGAAGTAGTTACTATTCGCAATGAGGCGAGAATAGGCTTGGTGATCAGAGTCCCATCAAGTCTACTCTGGTGATTTTTGGTGTGGAATCTCTGTTATAATCTAAGTGCATGTTGGGTTGGGCATCTGCATTTTATACACACATGTTTATTAACTCATCGGCAATCCTGTCATAAATTTGTCTGTCTCCTTGACTATAAACTGTACTGTGTGTTATATGGTATGTGTTGCGGTGAATTTTGTGTCGTGAGATTAGTTAGAAGATTAGAGTGTTTTGCTTCTGGGCCTTAGCTCATGGCATTCGTGCCACAGGCAAGAAGGAATTCTTTGAGGAAGTCATCCCCGATGAAGAAGAAGAGTTGGAAGGACAAGGTGAATTTGAGGTGCACATGGATCCAGCTAATGCATTCTGAGGAATCAAGATCTCTACTTTTGTTCTTACATACAGTTTTTCCCATGCTTAGTGATTTTTGAATTTTCTCGATGAAATTGTAATAATTATGTAATTTTGGACAGTTCAGAACTTGTTTATAATGTAATAACTATCATATGTAAATATAAATGTATGGCTAGTATATCCTTATGTTTATATTTATATATATTCCGACGTGCCCGGAGAACGGGGCGTCACAAAGGCCAACCACCTCCCAGGAATCTTTGAAAAAGCTCGTAGAAAACCCATCAGGACCAGGGTCTTTATTGGACTTTAATGACCACATAGCCTATCGGATCTCGTCATCAGATTTTGTCTATATCAACAACCCTACTTGATGACACAGAGCCCAAGAGGTCTTTGTAGTAACAAACAATGTGGTCAGAGATGCCCTGTCGATCAGTGAAAACAGTACCATCCTCACGGGTGACCGCAAAAATACGGGACTTATTATGCTAAAAATTAATGGACTTAAAAAAGAACTTAGAGTTCTAGTCACCCAAGTTTAACCACTAAATTCTGGCCTTCTTCTTGAGGAAGCTCTTCTCAGCCAGGCTCAGCTCCATATAGAGCTTATAAGCCTCCCCCCTCTCTTGGTTAGCCAATGCACAATCGGCTGGATCCCCATCCAATCTAGACTGCGAACCTTCTAGGGCAAATTTCTAACTCACAACTCTAGTAGATAACTCACTATACGATTCCTTATTCAAATGCTTCAGTTGAGGTTTAAGGAGCTGAAGTTTATGAGTAACTTGGTACATCTCGATATCCACAATAGACTCCTGCCACACGCTCTTAACCAACGGGATAAACTTAGGGCTCTTGGCCCAAAAGTCATAGTATTTGAAAGGTTTCCTAGCTATAAACCCATTAAAGTTAAGTAGGATCTCAATTCTAGCATGGTCCGAGATGCCGGGAGGAAAAAGGGCATAAGTGAGGGGCATCTTGACCCTCCAAGCCTCATTGACCAAGGCACGATCAATCTTAGATTTAATAAACTTCTCACCACTCTGGTTATTAGACCACATGAATTGAATGCCACTATATCTAAGATCATCGAGTTCGGCCTCAAAAATATATTTATTGAAATCATCCATATGGGTCAACCACTTCTCACTCCCACCAAAACGCTCATGAGGGAATCTTACAACATTGAAGTCACCCAACATAAGCTAGGGGGACCCGGTCAAGCTAGGGTCTAGTGAGGATAGCTTGCTCCATAACCTAGCCTTTGCCCCCGGGGTGTTAAGGCCATACACGAAAGTAACCCAAAAGGAAGTATCCTCCTCTAGGTAGTAAACTCTACTGTGGATCCATTGATCCCCCACATCCACCACATCAACCTTAACAAAATTAGGCTCCCAATAAACCCACAATCTACCCAACGTACTAAACCGATAGTTATTAACAAAATTCCAACTAGGCTAGATGTTTTCAAAAATGGTTTTAGCGTGATTTTCTTTCACCCGAGTTTCATTGATAGCCATTAATTTAGGTTGATGGTTCCTAACAAAACTCCTAAGATCAGACTGCTTTATACTACTATTAAGGCCCCGTATATTCCAAGAAATAATTTTTGACATAAAAAGAAAGAAGTTAGTGAAGTAACCTTTTTTTTCTTCTTCTTACTGTTGTTCATCTTCCTCCCCGTGGAATCTCGGGAAGAGTAGGAGACTTCGTTTGGCTCACTTATCTCAATCGGGGAAAAGGGTCATGTGCAGTGCCTTGTCCCACAACAATAATAGCCTCTAAATCCTTGGTAGATTGGCTTCTAGTAATTGGTGAACGAACAACCACACCTATCCCAACATCACTGAGGTAGAAGGAGGCTGAGGTTCTGCAACCATAACTTAAACGCCATCCATTACTGCCTTCCCTTTACCAACCTACTTCTAATTATATTGAGCAGTCAGTTTAGCAAGTTTGCATTTCTTAGTGTCAAGACCAAATTCTTTACACATGGAGCACATAGGTGGCATACCTTGATACTCCACACCCATAAGAACAGTGTCACCTTCACACTTAATCTGTACCGAATGCTTCAAAGGTTTACCCACATCAATCTCAACACAAACCTTAGCGTAGGAGATATGTTGCTTGAAGTCAGTGGCATGGTCCAAGTATAAGGGAACCCCAAGAGCACTTGTAATATGGCTTAAACATGGAGTATTCCAATATTCCAATGGTAGATCATGAAGCTTAACCCATACTAGGATTTTGGACATCACTTCCTTAGCAAATTTAAACCATTTTTTCCATCGTTGTAAAATGAGAAGCTTACCCAAAAAATGTCAAGGACCTTTTTCAAGGATATGGTTCATAGCTTCAACTGACTTGAACTTGAAAAGGAAGAAACCCCTGTCATTTCCCAACACCTCTATTAACCCTTCTTGGTCCCACAAGGTTCTAGCTATTGCTTTGACTAAACCAAACGCAAGGGGAGTATCAAGAAAATAACCCACAAGACAGTCTTCCCAAGACTTCTCATCCATTAGAGTGCTCTCAATCTCCACCACCTCAGAATCAAGCCCCTCCACGTAATCCAAATTGGCCCCAGAGGATCTGTTGGTGAGAGACCCCACGGCTCGTAAGTGAGGAATTTCACCAAGCACCTTGGCCGCACCTTGGGGATCCCCTGTACCGAATTCATCCACTAACGTAGATGATGATTTAACTACCTCTACCCAGGATCGTGACTCCAATGGTCTAGAGAGACCCGAGCCATGAGACCTTCCTTCAGCAAATCTCGCCCCCGATTGCGAAACGGGGGTCGAACACCACCTCGGCCTCTAAAGTTCTGAACAAAATTGGGGTCACGAATGGGGTTATCATGTTCATCGGAGAACCATCCGAACCTGTTGTGGGCTACTTCCACAGAAAAGAACCTACTGTCCTTTGCTTTTTCCAGAACTCCCTTCTTTGCGGAACCCTCATGGGTAGCAATAACTTCAGAGATCCGTTATATATTTGCTTGAGCTAACCCGTTTTCATAATGAGCCATTTTGAGGAGTAAATCGTTATGACCTATTTCGGCTTCATCTTCAGAACTTTCAACATTCTCCACCTCCATAGGAGCATCTTTCGCTAAATTGGGCTTAGCGGGACTAAACCCTCGCAACCGTTGCATTCGCGCTTTAAGGGCTTCATTCATATCCTCAGTAAACGGCTTGAGGCCAGACCGAACAATGTGCTCTTCATTCTCAATCATGTCATCCACGCTAGAGAGGACATTTTGGAACCAGCTAGCCTCGTGGAAAACCTCACTAAGCTTCGCCGGAGATCGTACATCAGTTAGGATGGAAACCCTAATCTTGCCTCACCCCTATTCAAAGAGGGAGAAATACTCGTGGCTGGTTCTTCACTACTTTTACTAGGAGATGAAACCCTAGTTTGGGGGCCTCAGAGATCTCCATAACTAGAGGAGAAAGGGAGACTCAAAAGCCGTCATTTTTTTCCCCCGATAAGAAAATACTTGTGGCTTTCTTCTAATATTTGTTCTTTTAATTCCATTATATTGGGAACGCACAATCGGTTTCGAAACTTTAATACTTCATGAGAAAAAGAGAAATTTGGGTCCGAAGTTACCTCGATTCGTTCACGTATGGCCCTCAACTTGGAGTCTTCTTCTTATCGGCATTTCACTTCTTCCAAAAGGGTTGATTTGATGACGATTGCGGCACACAGAGACTCAAATTTGTCTTCTACTAACTAGAATTGTTGAGTGAGGAGACTATTCAGGGTTCTTGTAACTTTTCGGCTTAGGGCATCGGCCACGATATTTGCTTTGCTAGGATGGTACAAGATATTGATATCGTAATTCTTTATCAGCTCCAACCAACGTCTCTATCTTAAGTTTAACTCCTTCTGCATGAAGATGTATTTCAGGCTCTTGTGGTTAGTGTATACATCACATGGAACTCCGTGTCGCCATATTTTGAGTGCAAAAATGATTACCGCTAGCTCAAGATCATGAGTGGGATAATTCCTTTTGTGGGGCTTTAATTGTTGTGAGGCGTAGGCTATAACTCTCCCATGTTGCATGAGTACACACCTCAATCCTTGTCTAGATGCGTCACTATAGATGGCAAACCCTTCTGTGCCTTCTGGTAAGGCGAGGATAGATGTTGTTGTTAACCTTTTCTTTAATTCCTGGAAGCTCTTCTCCCGTATTTTCATTCCAAAAAAAAGGTTCTCCCTTTCGAGTCAATTCTATTAAGGGTACTACGATTTTTGAGAAGTCATGTACAAACCGTCGATAGTATCCTGCCAAACCTAAGAAACTTCTTATTTCTGTCACCGTCATCGGGGTTGGCCACTTTATGATTGCTTTTATTTTTTGTGGATCAACTGAGATCCCTCCTCCACTAACTATTTGTCCCAAAAATACTACTTCTTTTAACTAGAATTCACACTTTTTCAACTTAGCGTATAGCTTAGGGTCCCTTAAGGTTTGTAATATTTTTCGTAAGTGTTCTGCATGCTCTTCTTCATTCATAGAATAGACTAAGATGTCATCGATAAAGACAATAATGAATTCATCCAAAAATTCTTTGAAGACTCGGTTCATTAGGTCCATGAAGGCTGCTGGGGCATTTGTTACCCCGAAGGGCATAACTAAAAATTCGTAGTGTCCATATCTGGTTCAAAAATCCATTTTTTTGATATCCTCCTTCTTTACTTTCAATTGGTGGTGCCCTGATCGTAAATCGATCTTGAAGAAAATGCTTACCCCTTGTAATTGATCAAATAATTCATCGATCCGAGGTAGGGGGTATCTATTTTTTATGAAAATCTTATTCAGCTCCCGATAATCCACACACAATCTCATCGTCCCATCCTTCTTTTTCATGAATAACACTGGGGCTCCTCATGGCGACATGCTAGGCCTAATAAAACCTTTGCCCAATAACTCCTGCAGTTGATCCTTGAACTCTTTTAATTCAGTTGGGGCCATATGGTATGGGGTTTTTAAAATCGGTTAGGTTCCTGGCGTAACTTCTATAGAAAACTCCATTTCTCGATCTATAGGCATTCTAGGTAAATCCTTAAAGAAATATGTCTGAATACTCACGGACTACTAGGCTTTTTGATAACTTTAGGTCTCTAGGTACGTTCTTAATTACACAACAGAGGTATCCCTGACATCCCCTCCTAAGAAGTTTTCGGGCTTGGGTTGCCGATAGAAGGGATATAAGTGAGGACACTTTCCTTCCTTTAAAACAGAAACTACCATGAGAGGTTTGAAAGTCAACATATTTTGAAGCACAGTTAATAGTGGCGTGATTGGAAGCAAGCCAATCCATTCTAAGGATGGCGTCAAAGTGTCCCATGGCAATGGGAATTAGATTAGCTGAAAAGCAGACCTCATCGAAAGATACTTTACAACCTTTATACACCACGGAGTAGACTATTCTCCTACCTAAGCAGTTCGTATCCCAAAGGCTTTGGAATTTTAATCAATTTTTCAGCAAAATTTGACGATATAAAGGATTATGTCGAGCCAGAATCGAATAATACATAAGCAGGCAAAGAGCAGATAGAGATGTTACCGCAACTACTTCTTTAGCGTTCTGAGGATCCCTTGGAACTAAGGGGAACATTCATCCTTGCCTTTCACCAATTGTCTGAAGTCTTGGGCAGTCCTTCCTGAGGTGACCCTCGGCACCACAATTAAAGCATCTACCAATAGTTCTCCAGCAGGTTCTCGAGTGGGTCTTTCCACATGTAGGACTGACAGGTTTTTGGTTTCCTTTTTGTGACATTCCCACGGCTTGCCTTTTCGATCTTTCTTTTCCAGAACTCCCTGAGCTTGAGGCTTGGCGTTTTCGATTCTCAAAGAATTTTCTACTATCGTTATTTTCTTGCTCCACCAACAAGGCTCGATCAACAACATCCACAAAGGCAGACAGACATAGAGATCATATCATCTTTCTAATTTTGGGTCTCAACACGTCTTTGAACTTTTTTTCCTTCATATGTTTTGTGGAGATCATATGTGAAACGTACTCTGCCAAGTTAGTGAATTCCGCTTCATATTCAGAAATTGTCATTCTGCCCCTTTGTTTGAGTTGTTAAAATTCTGTGCATTTCGTGTCACGTAGAGATTGGGGAAAATATTTTTCCCGAAAGCAAACTAGGAATTGATCCCATTTCATTTGTGGGTTGCCTTGCTTCTTCAAATTCCACCATTTTTGTGCCTGCCCTCGAGCTGGTAGGTTGCCAGTTTCATCTTCTGTGCCTCTGTGCAAGGCACCACCCCGAATATCTTTTCCATGGCTACAAACCATTCGTTTTCTTTGATTAGGTCTAGTCCTCTTTTGTATGTAGGCGGCTTCATTTTCAAAAATTCCAGTACATTTGGGCCTTCATTCAAATTTTTGGGTATAGCGAGCAAGGTTTAGAGCTTGGCCTCAGGGTGCAACTGGGGGCGGTATATCATAATTAAGAGGGCTGGATTTTGTTGTTGTCTAGCTTGTTTGCGTACCTGAGCAAACTCGCAAATCATGCGACGCATCTCATTCATTTGTGTGTTGATTTGTGCCATAAAGTTATTCATATTTTTATCCCACGTTGCTCTACGTGTATTCATTTTGATAGACCTATATCAAAGAAAACTAATCTTAATATTAGATTCGTAATGTTAGGCATTTTTTTCACTATTATTGTTAATATTATTTTTCCTTTTGATTCTCACTGGTAATCTTTATTTAGAACTTAGTCCATGAAATATAAAAGGAGCTCAAAATAATGCAAACAAAAGTAGCTTTTTATTTATATACATAATATTTTTTGTTTGGGGTACAGGGCTATAACTAAACAAAAATAACTTACAAAAACAGTCATCTAGTCACAACATAAAAAGGTTATATCAAAAAGGGTCCCGACTCCACTTTACTCCCTACTTGGACCATTAATTGAAGGTTCAGATTGCACGTTTTAGTGGGACAGCTTAGACGGGTCTTTCTCGGATTCAGAGTCTGACTCAATTATGATTGGGGCATGGGCTTGCCCAAACTCTTCTAGAGGGATAGTTCTTATAAGTACTAACACAGTTCTAGGAGGGCTATAGACAAGGTTCAGGGGGGCCAAATAGTACCATACCTAGAAGCAGCAGCCCTAATTACTAACATCTGATAGTATCCCCTATCACTCATATTTGCCAATGCCCCCTGATCCATCAAAATTTTAGTTTCTAGACGGTGTCTGACAACTGCTCGCTTCATGGTATCTAAATAAAATAACTTCGCATTCTCCACTTTCATGATCTCCTCATATAAGTATTCATCGGCTCCCTCATTGATGGCGTATGCATATGCTACCGCATCTAGGGGTAAGCTTTGAGGGGTTCCTAACTAGTGCCAGTTAGGGAATGGACCAATCGATAACCTCCGTAGATATCAAATCTATTGATGAAATTCATGATCTACATCATATAAAGAATATTTATTTATTATTTTATTTTATTTTTGATTTACTCAATAAGATAAGATAAAATCAAAGTAAATTAGAATACATTAAAACATGCATATGCAAAAGTGGTGTGGGTGTCCTAAGCTCTGAATTTTTCTTCTTTTTGGTGCAAAACACTTTAGCTCTGATACCAACTCTGTCACGACCCATTTCTAAGAATGGCGTCTGTGACCCGCCAGTGAGTTAAAACCCCACCCGAGACCCCATTACATTTTTTTTCTTTTTCGCATACATAAAAATTCATATTTTATTATTTTCACTAAAACTAAGTCAATAACTTTTTCAAAATCTCTCAGAGTTTGCCAGTGCATACGCTAAAAATATTCTTGTACATGAGTACAACATAAGAGAAAGAATATAAGGCAATAAAATAAGAAGCAATAAGATACATCCATTCCAGCTGATTTGTTTTACACGTCACCTGAAATATGATCTTAACAACAACATTAGCAAAACTAGTGTGAATGCATAGATATCTGAGTTATTATCCGCTTTCCATTTTTAGAATGATGTCCGAAAAAACGGTTTTACCAACAATCCAGAGAGCTACCCCGTAGTGAAAAATGATCATTTCCTAATCACTTGGCCGTGACCCGCCGCCCTTATTACATCACCTCGCTAGTATACTTTATCGTTCCCTAGCAGCTGAAACACCGTTTATACTATCATTTTCATCTTTATAACATCATATTTTCATAATCATTTTCAACAATAATTGTAGTGCACCTCAAAATTATTATAAAGCGATAATTAAAAACTCAATTAACTCAGATATCAAAACACTCACCTGACTCTTGTAGGATTTGATTAAAATTTTTTAAAATCTAGAAAGAAATAAACTAACTTTAGTATTATTTTTTATTAAAGTTAGAAAGAATAGGAAAACTTACGTAGTTCCTTGTAAAAATTTTAGTTTATGCCTATTACATAAAGAAAGATTTGGTCAAAAGTTAACTACATTATATAAAATTCTTGTTTTAGTAAAACTCAAGAAATCTTTTATGCTTAACAAAATTTCTTCTTAATTTTTCTTGTACTATTTTTAGGTAATGGATTTCCAAAGTATAAGGAACTAGCCTAAGTTTATAAATAAAATTCTTAATTTTAAATCTCTAAATTTTAAAATTCTTATAAAAATCTTATTATTTATTTTTCATTATTTTTAACTTTCCACGTAAAATAGTAAAGATAACCAAATAACCAATTCGCTTTTTAATTATTTTTAATTTTTAATTAACATAATAAAAAATAACCAAATAACCAATTCCCACACACGTACAGAGCAACTCATACATACAACATTATACACACACCCACACAGCAGAATAACACACACACACAGCATATACATATATATAGATATGTATAATGTCCCACACACAGTGTTACACACACGCAGAGCAATAATACATAGTTTTACACACACAGACACACAGCGTATGCATGAGGCGGCGGTGGTGATGTTGTGGTGGTGGTTGTGTGGAGGTGACGCCATTGTCGTGGTGTGCCGTGTATTTTCTCCTATAGACATATAAATTACATGGAGACAGGGAAAGTTATTACATGAGGGAGAGAGAGAGAGAGAGAGAGAGAGAGAGAGAGAGAGCAGAGAGAAATAGCAACAACAGAAAGAGGGAGGGACGGCGGAGACTGTCGGTCGTCTCGGTGGTGAATGGCGGTGGGTGGAGAGGTGTCAGCGGTTGAAGGTTGGTGGTGGCTATTGGTCTCGGTGGCGTACTGCAGCGTGGGGGCTGGCTTCTGCTTCGGTTCGATGCTTCGAAGAAGCTTATAGCTTCTGTTGGTCAAAGAGTATATATATAAGAAGCTTTTCTCGTCGGAAGCTTTTGTGTGCGTAAAAACTGTAGTTTCGCCAGGTATATATAGGCACAGGGCTGGGACAGGTGTCTCAGTTCAAGATAAGCACGATTTTGTGGCTGCTAAGTGTACGGTAACTTAGAAATTATACATTATAAAATTTTTGATGTAAAATTTTTAATTTAAAAAATATAAAAATTTAGGTATAAATTTATAATGTATTTTCATGAATTGTCGTATAGTTAAACTATTCGTTAGGATTTTTTATCTATTTAATATTTTTTATTGTGGTTTGTCGATTATTAGTATTTTCAACAGCTATAAAATTTTAATTTTAAAAAATTCTCAAAAATTTAAAATAAACTTTTTATGTTATTTTATGATATATCATGAGGTCAAATTTTGCAAGAAAATTTTCTAGCTAATTCTTGTCTCGATTCTATGAAAGTTTTTGGACTTAAATTTTAAACTTAAACATAATTATTCTTAGTCTATAATTAATTATTTTTATCACTCATTATTCATATTTTTAAAAGTCGGGTGTCACATAAATCTTGGGCCTCTTTGCTTATGAACCGAAGTATATCCAGTTCCAACCTAGAATTTGTGAAATCTAAGGACCCAAACCACCATGAGATTATTGAAATTGTAGGCAATTTGGTCGATAACAAGTCTTGGGAACCCAGCCTTCTAAGTTATTTCTTAGATATGGACTTGGCATTTAGTCTGGTTAAAGCCACGGCTAGGATTTTAGTGGAGGCAAGAGGATTTAGTGGATGTATATGGTACTGACAAGGGATTTTACATTTTCAAATTTTGCAGTCTAAAAGATATGGAGAACATCTTAGACAAGGGGCCATGGTATTTCTCAGGTAGACTCTTGATTTTGCAACGATGGAAAAAGAGGCTTAAGTTTTCTAAAGAGTCTTTCTCTAAAATTTCTACTTGGGTAAAATTCCATGAGTTACTTCTTAAATTTTGAAATTCTAAATGTTTGAGTAGAATAGAAAGTGCAATAGGTAATCCTCTCTCTCTCAATAGGGCCATGGAAACAAAGCAGCCCATCTCATGTGCGTAAGTTTGCATTGAAATCAATGCAACTAAGTCGTTGTCGCTTCCAGTCTTGGTTAAACGTGAAGGGGATATTGTGGCTATTCGTGTGGAAAACCAAGGTTTACCTTCGGTTTTCTCTCGTTGTAAAGCTTTCGTTCATGAGCCTAGTAAATGCAAGGACAAACCTATGGAGCGCCAGAATGAATGGACTCGGGTTAGTAAAGAGAAGGAGGATGCTGGGGTAACTAGCGCAGATGTGCTGAGCAATGCGAAGGTATGTGAGCATTTTCCTAGCAAGAACAAAGGCGATCAGAAAAATGTGGGCAATACCGAGGTTACGGTGCAGGAGAATCACATAAATGTGGTTGAGGTGCTTAACGCTGATGCAAATATCATGGATTCGTCAAAGCAAGAAAATGTGAGAGATAGGGAGGAAGAGGAGGTTGGTAAACCGATTGAGCATTTGGATGAGGGATATAGAGAGGCTGAGGGTGTGCGGACCCCGGTTGATGGTGCGCATGAAGCCCCGCCCCTCAATCTCTAAACAAAAGACATGGAGTTAGATGTTTAGTGTTAAGAAAAAGAAAAAAAGGTCGTTTGGTCCCGTAGGTTGATAGTTCTCTCCTACGAGGTTGGTGGATGTTATGGGTTTCTCAGCTTGGTTCTGGTTGTATACTGGTTTTATCTTTGTTTTGATGTGGTATTTGTAATGGGTTAGCTGGGTTGTAAGGCATGGGCTATGCCCTTTATAATCGTGTATTTTTCTTTTTCTTTTATATAAATTAATTACCAAAAAAAACCAGATATGCTTTGCTATGGCAACCTTATTCCACATAACAAGGGATTTAATCCCAAGCCAACCTTTCCTCTTAGGGACACAGATTTCCTCCCATGAGACCTTTGCCCCAAAAGATTTCATATCCAGGCCTCTCCAAAGGAAAGCTCTCATAAGGCTCCCGACTTCCTGAAGAACTTTCTTCGGGAGGATAAATAAGGATCCCTAGACTGCTTACTATTGGTGATAAATCTCATCTCGAAGAGCTCGGTCAACTATTTCCAATTCCCAACCAAGCTAACTAGGAGCTTGTTGAACCACCTTAAGGAGATCTCTCCCAGGGTAGAGGGGAACACTGCACATTAGGGCGTTGTGCCCATTCCAAAGCGCCGTCATCTGTTAGAAGTGTCTAATGTGGCTCATCGTGTTTGTTCTTCTGTTGTACAGGTTGAACCTTGGCACTTGAAATTTGTGTGGCGGTTTTGCCCCATCTACCTCCCTTGTAAAAGGGGAGGCAGAGATTTTCGCAAGAGCTCAGCGTGATACGTCCTTTGTAGACCTCCCAATGGGGGCTAGTGTGACCCCATGTCTTCTGCACACGTAGGGACATATATATAAATATAAATAAAAGAGAAATTCTAACCATTCATTCATAAATATGCATAATAATATTACATATTATGCCAAGTGGGTCCCGTTAATTTGTTGACTTGTTGGGGCCTCCTGTCCACTTTTGGTGTGGATCTTTGGTGGTTCTTTGAGTAGGATTGTAGCTGTTGGTCTGCTTCGTCTAGATTCGTTGGTAAAGTTTCCTTTGAGATGGCCTAAGATTTCTCTTTACTGGATTCTTCGGGTATGTTCTGTCTATAGCTTTGCTGACTTGTTGGGGGCCTCCCATCACTTTTGTTTAGCGACCCTGTGCGCAGGGGATGTTGGTCTTTACTTTTGTAGGATTTGAGTTAGAGTTTCTAGAGCTGATCTGTTTATTGCTTCCTCTTGGCTGGCTAAGGGCCCATCTACTTTTGGCACTTTACTCTTAGATGTCTCGTGGTTCCCCTTAGGTTGTCCTTTTTTTTATTTTAGGAACTTTGGTATGGACTTATTTCTTAACTTCTGCGGGGTGATCTAGACTCTATCCTTTCCTCCTTTGAGTTGAGAAGTGTGACTATATCTGAGAGACTGAGTTTACCTTGGTTGGGTTTTGAAATTTTCTCTTCACCTTAGTCAGTTCTTTGGTGTCCAAAGGTTGGAGCTTTTTGAGGAGCCAAGCTTCAGCAGGTTTGTAGTGCTTTTTGGGTTTTGATGGCCAATTCTACTTGTTGAATCTCTTATTTTCTCTTATTTCTGTCTGAATTTTGGAGCCTATTACCTTTTGCGGGGGCCAATCTTCGGTAGGGGTTAGAAGTTTTTAATTTTTTGGCATGTTTATTGGTTCTATCCTTTGTTTGTATGCTGATGCTTTTCTATCCGTACGGGATGTGCATGGTTTTTCTTTATTAGGAAGTTTCCCCCGCTGTCGAGCGGGAGTTAAGTGTGTGTTGTGGCTGATGTTGTTAGATATTTTTGTTTATCTTAGGTAGTCTAGTTGATAGGAGGTCTCCTTCTTCATGTTATATGATGTAATTACCTGGGGTATGTCCCTTGTAAACATGTACTTTTTTCTTTTTCTTTTATGTTACAATTAATTACCCAAAAAATAATATTACATCATTAACGTTTCAACCTTAACCAAAATACATAAGTATTTACAATTTTGCAAAGGATTTACAAAAGTTGTAATATGCGTTAGGAAACTGAACAAAATGAACAAAAAGAGAGGACTTGAATCTTCAACAAGCATCGTCGAGATGCACTTGCTTTTTGAACTCACCTTGTTGTTCGTAGCCTTCTTCTTCTTCGGGAGTGACTTCTTCAAAGAACTCCTCCTCATCTGTGGCACGAATGCCATGAACCAAAACCCATTAGAAAACACTCTAAACCTTCTAGCCAATCTCACGATATAAAATGTTTCACAATGCATATCATTTAACACTAAGTACATTTTAAGGTTAAGGAGATAGAAAAATTTGACAATGATAGCATGACAAGCAGATATAAGAACAAACATGCAAGTATGTGATACTATGGATGCAATGCAAACGCCTAACCTAACAAACACCAAAAATCATTACATGGATTCCACGCAGAGAATCTCCAAACTAAACTTTATGGGCAGTTGATCACCAAAGCCATCTTCAGGCCTCATTGTGAATAGTAAATCCGTCATCAAGCTTCATGTCAAAGCTATTTTACTGCTAAATGGTAACAACGTGAGGCTAAGCACCACTTTGGGACTTATTATCATTACCCGTAGGGACTTATTGTCATTGCCACATAGACTTATTATCATTGTCATGAAGGACTTATTACAAGGTCACCAACCTTAAAATTCGAGATGCCGCGTTGGTATCAACCCAAAGTCTAAGCTAACAAAATCAAAATGCTAGCAACGAACTCATGGTGCCCAACCAATTTCATAAAAAATAATCTCCCAAAACATTTACAAAATCAGCAACTAGGGATGTCCTAGACTCAGAATCGAGAAAGAGAACAAATTCAATATATCCCAACCCGCAACGGTTTATACAGAATGGACTTCGATATGCCAAGATGCAAGTGTGATAATGCCCATGATGTACAATATGCACCTCAAGTACAACTATCAATAGCATGACTTTAAACTAAGCATGGCATAGCATAAGATACAACTCATTAAAGCACTAAATACAAGTATATAAAGCACAAGTCACTACTCTCAAGACATGGTTTAAAATTGATAGCATGTGTTCTAATTAGCTTATATTCATTCTAAAATATTAAACATCCATTTCAAATCAATTAAGACATAAATTTCATGTCTCACAACAAGGGATACTCAACCACACACTTAACAATTTTAAAGGCTAACTTTCAAGTGTTAGATTAAAACGAATAGTAAGGTTTTAGGATATCTAGACTTGGAGTTAAGCTTTAATTTTTGGACACCATTTAGATAAAGATATTTTTTATAACTTTTATGCTTAACACTAAAGTCAAATCCTAAGGTAAAATAGGTGAAAATTTTCATTTAAGTGAAAATAATTCAGTATTTTATAGAGAAAAGTACAAAAAAGTACCTCAGTTAGTCTCGATTTTGGGATACTAAATCACGTCCTAAAGGTCTAATTTTTGGATATGTTCTAGTTTAATATGTTCCCTACAAGTCTTGTGAATAGTGCTAGAGATAGTTATTTGAAACAAATTAGAGATATAAATGATTTTGTAAAATAGATTTAGTGAACTACAAAACGCTCAACAGAATCTATTTACAATAGAGGGTTTAAAAATGGTTCGGGGGATCACCTGGGAGTATCTAGGTCTGATTTTGGACAGTAATTAGTTCAATATGTTACTTATATTTTTCATAAAAACTACTTTTTGAGTAGATCACTAAAATTATGGGTCTCTGGTCATATAAAAATATGTGACAGATGATTATGTTACTCATAGATCCACAACAGTGACTTTAAGATATGTTTTGACCAATTAATTCTCAATATTTTGGGCTCATTTTTTGTGAACAGCAAGATACACATGTTATCTACAACTTTCATGTTTTGACCTAAGCTTAGATCTCGTTCTAAACTAGGGTTTTTAGGTCAACAAAATTGAGTGGTTAGAAAACAAATGCTATATCTTAAGTTCTACTCATTAAAATCAGTTCAAATCAATTTTGTATGAAAGATAATATCAAAACCTAGGTTTGGATATAAAGAACACATTTAAATTATTTTTCTATATTTAGTTATGATATTTCAAAATTCGAGGCAGAAAGTTAAAAATGCTAAAAAATCAGGCATTTAAGAGTTTTTTTTTGGTAATTAACTATAACAAAAAAGAAAAAAAATAAATACAAGAATACAAGAGGCATACCCCATGCCTTACATACCCAAAATTACAACCACAAAAGCAAGAACCTACGTAACGCCAAATACACATGGCTTTAGGCTAAGCCGAAACCAAAAAACAAATCAAAACCAGGCTAGAATGTTGCCTAGACCATAACTGTGAGGAGTAATGGGTGAGAAAACAATGCCACCAGACATTAAGTAAACTTTTAGGCATTTTCCCCCAGAATAATTAGAGAGAATAGTGAAAAATTTTGAGCCTACACAGAAAAACTTTCCAAAAAACACATATAGAACCGGAAGAGGAGCAAGAGCAAAAAACTGCCCCACCCAAATGTATGAACAACTTGCCAGAGAAGAGCGAGCATCATGAATCTACGCACAACATCTAGCATGTAGAATACCCCAAAATTATCAGGCCTAACAAAAGTGTGCAAACCTGATATAATATCCACCCAAATAACTAGCCAACCGAGGGATAATGCCACAAACCGAGCCCACAAACCTAGCCCAAAATTAGCAGAGAACAAAGCAGCAACCAGCTGCTGGGTGCCATGGCCTAAACACACACACACACACACACACTCAAACACATGCACACGAACCTCTACACAAGCCGTATGGAAAGATTATATACAAGACTTAACAAAAAAAATGAGCAAATAGTCATAACCAGCTAGACTTTCAAACAACAAAATATAAACATAACAAATACATCCACGTTGCACCACAGCCAGCAAAGACTCGTAAAAACAATCCATCCGGCAAAAGAAACCCAAAAATAAGAACACCAAGAGACGGACCCATAAGTAGGGATAATACATGGGAGTAGAAAAAACAAAAGCACTAACTGCTATGAACACCCCTCATAGCTGAGTGACCACAAAAAGAACATGAGACCACCTCAACATCTAGCTCCTAACCGAGGCTTCCTCCTTTTTGAAGCTGCCCAGCACACGGGATCTGAACAGTCATAAATAAAAAAAATGAAGACAATATATACAACATACGCACCCAGATAAAACGATACACCTAAATACATAAGAGAAACTTGGCTCTCCAAAGGAAGGGGAACTACGCTCACAAATCATCCAAACAAGTGTATAACTCAAACTCTAAAAAAAAAGAAACAAATCTCACTAAAGCTCCACTTCAGGGGATGCCGCACAAAGGAAACAAAATAGTTCAAAAAGTTAGATAAAACCTCTCAACACTCTCTCATGTATAGTGTATAAGGTGTATCTCTCAGCACTCTTAGAAGAAGCCTTTAAGAGTTTTAGCCTCCTAGCTCATGGTATGTCAACATATGGTCTTTATTCCTTCCATGCATGTGTTTTAGGCTCAAATATCATTGTTCTATAACTTATATAAACCATCAAACTCAAAAATAGCAACATGCAACCACTCAAACTAACATATCAAACATGAACAACCCCTATTTCATTGCTACAACGCCTTTTCGATTCATTTTCGATTCTTGATCTTGAGTGTGTTTTAAGAGATGAGTTGAGGGAGATTTTGTGTGATATTAGACAAATAGTTTAGAGGTTTTACTTACCTTAGAAAGATTAGATAATGATAGAACGGAGACTAGGACTTAGCTTTTGATTCTCTTGGTCTCCAAGAACCACCTTGTTTCTCATTCTTTCTTTCTCCTTCTCTAAAACACTTTAAAGACTAAAAATTTGGTTTCTCTCTCTCCTCTTGGCTGAACTAGTAGGGCTGGAGTGGTGTCTAAGGCTTGGTTTTATAAAAGGAAGAAGTGGTGGGTTCCATAAGGCAATTTTTCCATTTTCTCATTTTTTGATTGGCTGCATGAGAGGTGAGGCTCTATTTAAGAAATTTAAGATATCAATTTTGTAGATGGGATGATAGGAATTTGGCTAAAGGACTGTTTGGTTGGTTTATGTGCTCAATTTTGCTTTAATTGCTTATTTGGTGGTGTTTTGGCACTACATTGTCCAAGAAATTATTTTTAAAATGGATTTGATGTATCTTTTTGATCTTCTAACTTACTAAAATAAATTATTTTAGTGTTATTATTATTATTATTATTATTATAGTTTATAAAAAATTTGACAACAATCAATTGTTTACATGTAACCAATTAAGCTACTTTAAGTTATTTTAACTAGATGTGACTTTTTAACTTATTTAGGTGTGTAAAAAGCTTAGTAATGATTTTTTTACTTTTATTGGCCTAAAATATTATATTATTATGAATATTACTTGTTTAGATAATCTTAGATCATAATAATAATTGATTTGTACATCATTTTCTTATTTTTTGAGCTTAAAAATGCAAAAAGTAATTTATTGGCACAAACTCCAATGTGGCCGGCCACTAGGAGAATTTTTGTTATTTTTTATGTTATTTTATCTTTTGTTACTTAATTGTATTTAAATCTTTGATTTAGGGCGTCCATGTGTCAAAAGTTGAGTTTTTAAGGCTTTTTGCAATACTGTGGGCAAAATGGTTATTTTACCCTAATTATGAAAAATTTTAATTTTTAATATAATATTTTATATTATTTACTTAATTTAGGATGCTGGAAGTCTTCTTTGAGTATTAGGATTTTGTCTTTTGAGTACTAGTTCTTTTTAGGGTTTCTAGATCAAATTAGGATTTCCGTTTGAGTTAGAATTTTTGACCTTTTAGTGATCTAAGATCTTGTCGGCTAATCGTCAGTAGTACTAGGGTTTGAATAGGGTCGTTACAACTAGAATCCGAACCGGATCGTTACAACTGGAGCCTCCCCTCAAGTTGGAGGTGCAACCATTGCCTCAAGTCCTCCTTCTAGTCGTCCTTCTTATCCTCCAACTCTCTGTGGTGGACTCTAGATTCTACAGCCTGGTGAGCAACCATCTTGGAATGGGTGTTACTAGAGGTTAGGATTTGACCCTCCCTTCGGTGTTTGGTGCCTGAGATACGACTCCTCTTCGGGGCCACTTCTCAATCTCGCACTTGAGGATCAGTCTTGGCCCTTCGTCCTCTGCTGACCTCCAGAGGGTCGGGTTGGGGTGCTGCTCATGCGATTATTTCAAACGATCTCTAGTTTCACGAAGCTCCTTGCGTAACCTCACCAACTGCTAGTCACGCCTGTTCAACTCATCTTGATACTGCTCTGTCAATCGAAAGGAGGAGACTTCCAATGGGAGCTCATACCAGGTTACCCCCCTCAGATGGGGTAGCCCAGTATGAGCTCCCATTGGAAGTCTTCTCCCTTCGGTTGATTCTCGGTCCTCTAACGTGGATTTTGATGTAGACATAATGTCTCCCACCGTGGCGGCTTCATGCGCGAAGGCTCGCACGCGAAGCTTCGCCATGTTTCCTGCTATGCTTTTTTTGTTGGTTACTAAAGGTGTTGTTTTCACCATTACTGGCCATAAAGGCGTTCTTTTGTATGATTCTCACATACGGTACCAAATTGTAGAGGGTTAAGATGAGGATTTACAGTTCCATCCTCGCTAGCCATTGAATGGATAACGAGGTGTCCACGTAATCCTACACCAAGAAACAGGTTAGAGATGCTCTATCAATTGCTCAATCAGAGGACTCTTTGACGGTCAAATTAATGAGGGCTTTGAAGGTGAAAGAGCAAATGAACATTGTTTTTGCTTTATAAAATGTATTTTGCTAGTGAGTGGTTATCTCAATGTCATTGTGATCATTTCATTAGGCCGGTATGCAAAGCTCAATCTGTTTGTTCTTTTGGTTTAACTTTTGAGATTTTTTGAATTTTAGGTAAAGAGGAGTTAAGGTAATCGAGAGTTCTCTCTTGGAGAGCTCTTAAAGTCTTTCTTGGATAATCTCGTTTACCGTATGTATGCTACTCTTGGCACTCAAGTTTTTGTTTGGTTGGTTTTTTGCTTAGTCTGCTACAAACTCGTGTTTTCGCAAACTCATGCTTCTCATCTAGCAGCTCTAGAGAGTAGATTTGCTCCTAGATTGGTGCTCTAAGCTTGCTGGACTGGTTTTGGGCATCTTGGGGGTGTTTGGTGATTGTTTTGAAAGATTGGTTTGGAGTTTTCACATAAATCATATGAGATTTTATCAGGTTCCCGAAAATCACTTATTGTGATGGTTGAAGAAGTTGTTGAAGCATCAAAAGGAAGATGTTTTTTTGTTAAGATCTGTATATAGTCTTTCTGTTTGAGTTTGAGATGTATTTGTGGGCGAAAGAAAATGAGTCAAAATATTTTGGTGAAGAAGATGTATGGTGCTTCACTCTATTTAGTCAAGAGTGGGCCTATTTTATTTTGAATGGGAGTAAAGCTAAGTGCACAGATGAAATTGACCGATCGAGTCACATATGCAATTTAGAGGAGAGAGAGAGAGAGAGAAAAATGTTACAGTTCTATTTTTGAAATAAGGAATTTTTTGAAAAGATATAATAAAAATAGTATTTGTAAAATATATTTACAAAAATATATTTATAGTTTTAAATTAATTATTCAAATTAAATTATTTGTAATGCACTTTGGGAATATTTGGCTCAGCTATTTGGATCAACTTTTAGCTTTTTATTATTAATTTTAGAAATAAGCTATAATTTTATCTAAATATCTACAATTTATGTTATAAGCTATAATTAAATTTTTTCCAGTTATAAACTAATATATTTATCAAGCAATCATAACTTTCCTATAAGTTATAATTTATAATCCATTAGGGCTTGATTAGCAACTAGTTTAAAAGTTAGATTTTTTTGTATTTATAGTCAAAAAGTTAAATTAGGTTCAAAGTAGGTTATTTGGTAACTTGATTTTTAAGTTAGTTTTTTTGAAGTTGGTTGTTTAGGTAAAAAGCTAGCTTTATTTTCTTTTTGATCAAAATAGATAATTTACCCTTCTATATATTTGATATTAACAATTACACGTAATTTGTAGTAATAAATAAGTTATGAATAAAAAGTATTATTATATTTTAAAAGTAATCAAACCTTGATTAAAATATTCCTAGAGTTTGTATTTTGATTTGACTTTTTAGCCTTTTTGCTTTTTGGTAAAGCCAAAGTTGTCCGTTTGGTCAAAAAGCCAAGGTCGCCCGTTTGATAAAAAAAAAATTTAACTAGTTGCCAATCGAGCCCTAATAGATTATAAATTATAACTTTTAGCAAAATCTATAATTGTTTGATAAATATATTGGTTTATAACTAAAATAAAAATAATAATTATACCTTATAACATAAATTGTAGATATTTAGATAAAATTATAGCTTATTACTAAAATTAATAATAAAAAGCTAAAAGTTGATCCAAATAGTTGAGCCAAACATTCCTAAAGTGCATTACAAATAATTTAATTTGAATAATTAATTTAAAACTGTAGGAGTTCTTTTAGAATGATTAATCAAAGAATAACTAGAGAGATAAAATATGCAAAGTCATCCGAAGCACAAAACGGAGAGAGACAAGGTTGGGTGAAGGATAAGGCTAATTGAGGATGAAATATTGACAGTATGAACGAGGTAGTTGGCTATCAAAATCTAATTATCCCAGAAGCATCACTATCTCTCCTATTTATAACACTTAGAGGAGTTATGTTAGAATTGGGATAGGATTCTTTAAGAGACATATAATTAGATCATGAAAGGTGATCTTGGAAAATCAATGGATTCTATCTGACAATCGACTAGGTAGTGTTCTACTCCAACTCAACTAGGTCGGCCAACAGGTGCCCCACGGGTATCTGACCCACTTGGGTCTAATACCCGACCCACTCGGGTCGAGTGACTCAGGGGTCACTTGAGTGACTTAAGTGGGAGGGTCACATAGTCCGACAAATCCTTTCCTTAGCCACCAAATCACATGCCTCTCAACGTCCCGTGCAGAACTGTACTGCCATTGTCTTCATTGTCTCTAGGACAGTTTCTCGATTTTTAGAGAAATCTATATTCATATAATCTGTGCTATATCTTGGCTGTTCAGTCTGTGCTGAGCCACATAGTTGGTGCTATGTCTTGATGAATAAATAGTCAGAGCTACGTTACAGTTTGTGTTGTCTTCACGACCTACGTCGTGGTAATAATACAGTCTGTGCTGTCTTCATGATCTATGCCATGGGAGCATAGTCAAGTAGTCAAAACTACTGTCATAGTCTGTGCTATGCTTCACAGTCTGTGTTGCGAAATGTCTTTGTTTGTAATAAGAGCTATATTTCATAATCTGTGCGATGAAATACTATTTAGTCTTTTATATAGTTGTTCGGACACCCGAGCTGTTGGTACTTTGGTGGTTCGATTTCCCATATGAAATGATTAAGTCCTTTAGAGAGCCTATTGAATTGCTCTGGCTTGCCAGCCACCCCAACCTTGGGTCATCCGAGTTTACTGGCCGAGCCACTTACATCTTTGGTTTACTCGACTAGCCAAGCTATACACAACTCAAGCCAATCAACCCCTAGTTATTCGATTCTCAAGTTGCTTGGGCTATTTCAAATCATTCGATAGCTTTACTACAATGACCCGTACGTAGGGGTCGAGTTGCTCGACTCTCATGAGTGCTTACAACCTGAAGTAGTGACATGAAATTGGTTATTCGAGCTACTGAAAGGTTAGTAACTTGAGTTCGAGCTACAGAGGCATCGAGTGACTCGAGCCCTAAAACCAGTTCCATCGTCTTTATTTGATATTCCTCACTCATCTGGATACATAGTCCCTAGTGGTATTGAGCTGTATACTCGAGTGATTCGAGATTAAGATATGTTCAAATCTCAGTATTCTCGCGATGATAGTTATCTATAAAAATAATAAATATATTTATAAATATATTTTACAAATACCATTTTTTTGATATTTTTTTAAAAAAAATTTCAAAAATAAAACTATAATATTTTTTTTCTCTCTCTCCTCCAAATTGCATATGTGATTCGATGGGTCAATTTTATCTGTGCTTTACTGATTCTCCACAGGCACATGGGTGTCGGTCTGGTTTGTGAGCTTGATTGATGGGCCCGGTATATTGCATGTGTTGCGAGTTGGATTGCACGACTGAATTTTGGATTTTCCCGCTGTTATGGATAGGTTTTTTCAATGATTCACATCAGGTCTCCTTTAATTGGCTTTGTTTTAATAAGTAAAATGTGGGACCATGTAATAAAGGGTGTATGCAATGATGATCCATGAGCTTTTAAGTGGCTGTTTTCGCAGTTTGGAGTTAAAGTCGTGTTGAGGTTGAATTCATTTTCTTCCCAAGTCCACAAGGTTTCTACTGGCCTTTTTAATGGATGTCAATTAGATGAAAAAGATGTAGTGTGTCACACGCACGGCTTGTGCGCGTATGTTGGATGGCTTGGGTTTGGAGCCTCTATTGTGACAAGAGCTGGCAGTGCAGAGCAGTTAAAGTACTCTTTGTAAAAATCATGGGCAGTTTGCAGCTTTACCTGACTGAGAGTGGGCCCTTGGGAGCTGTGTACAGTTAATTGTTGCGAATGGATAGTTTGTGGTTGTTGTGAACACCAGAGGATCCCAAGATGTTATATGTTATCGACCCCACTTTCCACCATGTGATATAAGAACATCTTTAATTATATTTTTTATAATTTATTTAAATCAATTATTTTAAAAAATTATTATTTTTATTTATAACTCTAATCATATTTTTTATTTACAAAAATTATAATTTTTTTTAAAAATAAATATATAATAATTCAAAATTTTTAACAATTATATTTTAACGATTATATTATAACAGCTATTTTTTTTAAATAAATTTTATTTAAAAAAAAAATAAATACATAATAATTCAAAATTTTCAACTGTCATATTTAATCGGTTATTTTATGATGGCTATTTTTTTTTAAAATTTTTTTAATTAAAAATTAATATATAATAATTCAAAATTTATAACGGTCATATTTTAGTAGTAATTTTATAACGGCTAAATTTTTTTATTTAAAAAATAGTCTCAATCTATAAATATGTTTATTTCATCCTCATTTTTTTTATTACAATTATATTTTTCAGTATCTTGATTATTTTCACTATTACATGTGGCTGATTCTAATAATTTGCTCAATATTGCTCTCGAAGACGATAACTCTAATGATGAATTTAACTTGTTTGCAATAATAGTTATTCACGAACAACACTTAACTAGTCAGTGACAAACATTACGGCGTCGTGGTTCTGTTCTACGCGATACTATCATCAACCGTGATAAAATTGAAAGTCATGAAAGGTTTTATTACAATTATTTTGCTGAATATCCTGTATATTCTCCTTAATTATTTTGGATGAGATTTCGAATGGATCGTTCTGTTTTTATTCGAATTCAATATGCGGTGGAAAGTTGTGATTCATACTTTTTGCACAAAAGATATGCTTGTGGTATTCAAAGCAATTGTCAGTGTATTTTGTGATAAATACTTGAGGTCGCCAAACGATAAAGACATTGCTAGATTGTTAGCGTTTAGCGAACAACGTGATTTTTTGGAAATGTTGGGAAGTATTGATTGTATGCATTGGAAGTGAAAAAATTGTTCAGCTGCATGGCAAGGTATGTATTTTGGACAAATTCATAAACTAACAATTATTTTAGAAGCGGTGGCATCTTATGATCTTTGGATATGGCATACATTTTTTGGGTTATCCAGATCTCATAATGACATCAACGTGCTACATTGTTATTTTGTTTTTCGCGAGCTCGTCAAAGGTCGTGCTCCTCTTGTCAACTATTCAATTAACGGTCATGCATATATGATGGGATATTATCTCACCGATGGTATATATTCTCCGTGGTCAACTTTTGTGAAAACAATTTCACAACTACAAAAAAATAAAAGAAAATATTTTGCGGCTGCTCAAGAGTCAATAAGAAAAGATGTAGAGTGCACATTTGGAGTACTTCAAGCATATTTTGCAATTATGTGTGGATCAGCATGTTTTTTGGATCAAGAAATACTTAGCAACATTATAACAGCATGCATTATATTGCATAACATGATTATAGAGGATGAACAAGATGACCATTTTATTAACTTCAACTACGATGCAATTGAAGAAAGACACTCTGTACCAATTTCACATCAGCTTATACTTGAACTTTTAGAATTCATTCAAACTCATCATCGAATGAGATATCAACAAACTCATTCTCAACTATAACTAGATCTTATTGAGCACTTGTGACAATTACATGGAGGAGAATAAAAATTAGAATTTAATTTTACATTAATGTTTTTATTATCTATTTATGTACTGTAATTTTTATTTAATTGGTATGTACTGCAATTTTCATTTAGTTGTTCTTTATTTTACATTAATTGTACTTTTTTGGAATTTAATTTTATAAATTGGGACTTATTTATTTATTTATATTTAGAAAAGATCAATAATACAGTAATAATATATAAAACTAGCACTTTTATTAATAGGTGTAATTTTATATATTTCAAATAATACAGTAATAATATATAAAATTATAAAAAATAAAGATTATATAATTTTAAAATGTCTTAAAGATTTATAAAATTAATTTATCTAAAAGTATAATTTGATATTATTATTATGGCTCCTCAAATTTTGGTGGAGCTCTCTACAAATGGAGAGCCAATCCACCGTTCGCCAAGTTGGCGAGGGAAGTAGGGAGCCCGTTAGAAGGCTGATTTTACAAACTTGGCTCCTAAAATTAGCGGATTCCAGGGTTGGCAAGCAACCTTGGAGATGGTCTAAAGGTTTATTTTATGAAGGATTGTGGGTCTCTAAACCGGCTGGTATGTAGTTTAGTTGGATAGCAGCTGATATGTATCAAGAAGTTTTGTGTTTATGTAAAGGTGGGCCCACGTTTGTGAGTGGAATTTTTATGTTTAAATGTGCATAGAGAGCAAGGCTTTACAAAAACCAGATGGGTCTAAAAAATGAGTCTGCTGGTTGTAAAGATGATTTGAGTTAAAATGTTTATTGTATGAAGGAGTATTTTGAGGTTTTTGGTTTATTCCTTACGCTGTTGTTGTTGCATCGCCCGAGTTTTTGCATACAGGTTTGGTTTTATGTTTTAGGCCTCTTTGGACGATCCCATGGTGCCTCTTGTCAGAGGTTCATTTTGTTTCTTTTTAGCTCAAGCTTTTTTGGAACCTATCTTCTCCTTCCTTCCCTCCGAGGAGTGTGTTGTCGTATTGAGGAACTGAGGTTTCTTTGGTTTAGATGAGGAATTATTTGCTCTTCTAACTCGGCACCTTTTGTGTGGGTCTTTTGGTGGTTTTTTTAGCAGGGTTTTAACTGATGGTCTGCTTCATCTGAATTCGATGGTAGAACTTCCTTTAGAAGGGTCTAGGTTTTCTCTTAGCCGAATTTTATGGGGGTTGTTATGTCCATAGCTTTTGCTGACTTGTAGGGGTCTCCCATCGCTTTTGTTTGGCATCCCTGTGCGTAGGGGAAGTTGATAGTTTGCTTTTGTAGGACTTGAGATGGAGTTTGTGGGGCTAATCTGTCTATTGCTTCTTTTTGGCTGGCTTGGGACCCATCTATCTTTGGCACTTTACTCATAGATCTCTTATGGTTCTCCTTTGATTGTCCTTTGGACTTATGTTTCGAACCTTTGTGGTTCTATTTTCAATGTCTTGGTTGGGGAGGTATCTTTTCTTCACTTGCTCAGGCTTGGTTAGGGTGCGGAGTTAGGTTTGAGAGGACCAGTCTTCTTTGACCACTTGAGCTTTTGAGATTAGATTTTCTCCTGGCTTTTTAAAGGTTCTTTGGCAAGTCTTTGGAAGTGCATAGGTCTTTTCCTTTATGAGGTTTAGAGCTTTCAAGGAGCCGAGCTTTAACAGGTTTGAGGTGTATTTTCAGTGTGTGGACCCTCTCTCCACTTTTAGTTCATTTTGGTGCTAGTCGATTGAATTGGCAGTGCATTTTTGTGACTATTTGTGTTGGATGACTAGTTTGGCTTCCTGGATCTTTGTTATCTCTTGTTCTTGTTTGTATTTTGGAGCTTATAACCCATTTAAAAAGCCAATCTTAAGTAGGAATTAAAAGTTTTCAGCATTTTGGCTTGTGGATTGGTTCTGTCCTTTGTTAGTAAGTTGGTGTTTTTTTCTATCAATGCAGGTTGCGCGTGGAATTTGCTTTATTAGGTAGTTTCCCCCCGTTGTCAAGTGGGAGTGAGTATGTTTTGTTGGTAATGTCGTTAGGTTTTGTGTTCTTAAGGTTTTCTTATTAGTAGGAGAATTCCTCCTAAATATTAGTAGATATAATTACCTGAGGTATGCCCCTTAAAAATATGTATATATTTTTTTTCTTTTATGGTACAATTAATTACACCAAAAAAATGTATTATGCATACTTGAAATGTTGAATTTTCTCCTTTTATCTAGGGGTCTTGACCTAACCTGGTTCGGGTCGTCCTCACCACCTACAAGCTGAATCATTATTAATATTTGGATAGGGTGTTCCTTTTGCATTGTCAGAACTCCCTTTTGCATTCAAGACTTGTATGGGATCAGGACAACAACACCTAATACGCCAACTGTGGGATCTGACCAATCACTGGTATGATGGTTGTGGTGTCAGATCTAAGTGTACGGGCTCTAAGCTCATATGCTAATACCTCTATGTTCGTACACGTCAACTACGAACACTGAGTTTTTAGGCTCTATATACCAGATAGTTGAGTGACCCATGCTCCGACCTCGAGCCTGTGGCCCATAGTCTCGAGGTATATCTTAACATAGCTGGGATGTCGACTCAACATTTGCTGACCTCACTCAATAACTATTTTTATCCTCAACAATTGAAATTTTCTTATAATCATTTTGATACATAAGTAGTTGTAATTAGAAGATATTTTTGAACAACCAAAAATCATAAGTTCGGCTTCAAAAGGCGTCTACACCAAATTAGTAGTAGCTTAATATAATAGTGGGTGTATAATGTGACAACTCATAAAAAAAATAATTATTATTATTAATATTTAAAAAACTCGAAATAAAATTTCGGACAGAACCTTATTATTTTATTTTTAACTATAACTCAGAAACTTACATCAATTAAAATATCGATAATTAAAAATAAACATTAAAATATATTATATAGCTAGAAAATTTTTATAAGAATTCTGACTATATGATAATGTATAAAAATACATTAAAAGTTTATATCAAAATTTTTAAATTTTTTTAAATTAAAATTTTTACATCAAAAATTTTACAATGTATAATTTCTTATACACCGTACACTTGGCAGCGCAAGTTTCTGCATGCCAAGACAATTGTCCCGTTAAAGCGCCACTATATAGTCACGCATTAAACGCTCGGTAGCACACATTATTTGAGAAAAAGCCGAGAGAAAGCGCCTATATATAGTCATGCATTGCACGCTAGGTGGCACACAAATTATTTGAGAAAAAGTCGAGAGAAGTGAAATCGTCTGAGAAAAATTGAGAAAAGTGATATATAGATATTAAGACCCATTCCAGAAGCTTCAATTGAAGCTGTAAGCTTCAAAACACAGGAAGAAGAGGGCGCGACCTCCACGCCGCAGCGCCTCCCCTTTTGCCGTCTCCGTGTGTGTGTGTGTGTGTGTGTCTCTCTCTCTCTCTCTCTCTCTCTCTCTCATCTCCCTGTCTCTCCCTCTCTGTTACTCTCCCCGTGTACCTCTCTCTCTCTCTCTCTCTCTCTCTACATATTGTACATCCCTCTCACAGTGCCACCACCACCACCGCACCACACGCCACCGCCGCACATACCATCACCGCACACCCCATAAGCTACCAAGAACTAGCACAGGCGCCCCACGCACTGTGTGTGTGTGCGCATAAAGCTATGTGTGTTTTAGGTGCCATGTATGTATGTATGTATGAGATATCACCGTGTGTGTGTGTGTGTGTGTTTTGTTTTATAGCTGTGTGTGCATGTTTGGGGTTTCTGATTGTTTGGCAAAAATATTATCACGAAGGACTCGTTTGTTTGCTTAAATTCAAAATTGTTCTAGGAATAAATAAAGTTAATAAAAATTAGTATTAAAAGCAACTTTTTTGAAAAAACCAAATAATAACTTAATATAAAATCTAGAAAAAAATAAAGAATTTTATAAATATTAGTAAAATCAAGTTTCTAATAAAGTATTCTAGCATAAAAAAAAGAATTAAACCAAATAAATCAACATTTTAAGAGAATTTTATGAGAGAGAATAAAATAAGATCTCCTTATAAGTATTGTATCAAACTAGTATTTTACGTAGTTTTTATCCTAAATAAAACTTAGAATTTGAAGCCTAAAAATAAAATAAAATAGAGTCTAAAATTTTTTAAAGATTATAAATTAACAAAATTATAAGGTTTTCTATTGGTATTTTTGCATGCAAAATATTGCACATGCATGACTCCAAGTGATTTTACTTTTTTATGAACTTTATATCTTAATTCCTTTTACAAGCCACTATTATACAAGTTTGTATTTTAAGATGAAATATTTTGACATATAAAAATTTAGGAATTTATTTAATGAGCTATGATAATATTTCTGATATTAGTATTTTAAGTGTTCATCTAGTTTTGGATGCTCTAACAAGAGTAATTGAATAAAATTCTTATTGAAACTATAAAACTAAGTGAGTCTCATATATCTTTGTTTCTTGAGTTTTCTTGATATGTTTTGAATGCAAAGTATTGTGTTTTTACATAAAATAATATTTTATATTTTGAATGCAAAGTATTGTGCTTTTGCATAAAATAACGTTTTATATTTTGAATGCAAAGTATTATGTTTTCGTACAACTTTCTTGTTATGGATATATCTGTAAAAAATATGAATATTTTTGGTTTGAGAAAAATATGAATATTCTATTGAAACTACTTTTAAAATGTGTATATGATGATAACTTGAATGGTGTTAATCCGATCGCTGGGGTGTTAAACAGCGAGGTGTATAAGAATGGAATTACGGCCAGGTGGTTGTTGGTTATGATATCATAACTAGTTGTTGGTTATGATATCATACCGAAAAAGGTTGTGGGGTCGTTCCATATGTAATTTTGGTATAGTCATGAACTTATCATCGTATGTAGAGTTTAATGCCTGTAACCTGTTTATAAAAAAATCTACTAAAGCACAATGCCTATAACTTGTTTATAAAAAGCTATTAGGGTTTAATGCTTGAAATAGGTCAATGAAAAATGATGTTTTTAACCAGACAGTTTGATGAGATGTTTTCATATGATAAAATTGATATTCCACGACAAACCTAACCTGTAACCTTGATATATGTGCACTCACACAAATTTTGTGCTTATGAAATTAATATTGTGGCATTTCAGGGTAAGGTGAATGTCAATTGAAGAGAAGAAACTATTATTTTGTGTTATTAGTTGGGTACCTGATTATATTTAGATGTAAATATTTTGTACTCAGATTCTCTCATGTAAAGTTAGCATACTTCATGACACTAGTTTGGCTCTGGATATGTTTGTAAATTTTTGTTTTTGCTAAACTTTTTATAAATTACGTTTTTAAAAATTCTTAAACGGTGTGAAAAAGTAGACCTCGGGTGAACTTGACTCACTGGCCGATCACGAATACCATTTATAAAAATGGGACGTGACATATATCTTTGCTAGCAAGGTGCTATTCATGGACTCATTTTGGATACAATGCAACACCAAAGCGAATTGAAAGGAAACCAGTAGAGGGCAAAAAGATGAAAATAAATAAACAAGACATGAATATTGGCCAGGTTGGACCTGCTTTAAAGTTTACACAGCATTACAACATGTTCACAAAGGCAATTACAAACAAGTCCAGGCCATACGAACATGCTAAACCTAAACTCTAGCTTAAGACTTGATCGCACTATGCTGTTTCAGTTTCAATACTCTGCAATATTACATCTTTTTGTTCTGGGTTGCCACCATCCTAAAGGAGACGTAATGAGTTCCATGCACTTTATGACTAACTTGGCCTTTTCTTTTTTGATGAGATTGTGATCAAGGTTCTGGAAGAGTACTCTCAGTTCTATTTGATTCCGATGCAAATAATTGACAACAAAACTAAAAAGATTACAACCAGAGTAACCAAAATAATTTGAAGCAGAATGGATACTAATCTGACAAACAAGGAATCAACCTAGTTGGTTGTTATCTGCCAAGACAAGCAATAATTTGGTGCTTCCTCTCTTCCTGGGCTTTCCTTCGGTTGGTTTCCAGGATGATAAGGAGAGCAGTAATATCAGCTGGGTTAACCCCACCTACTCTGCTTGCTTGACCAATGGTTTGTGGCCTCACCTGAAAAGAAAGATAATTGAAACTAACTGAGGAAAGTCGCATATTAGGAGATTTCTTAGTCATCAAACATCACAACCAAATGTGGCACTTCTCGTTTTTACAGAAACGAGTGGAAAGGGTAACTTTCCAAGAAACTCAAAACCAGAGAGAACATATCCTAAAACTACAGATTTCACCACAAATATCTCATCGAGTTCTTAACATAAATCAAAACGTCAAATTATGTATTTTATAAGTAGAAACTTGTAAGTGAACATGTCTCTGAACATAACATTCAGATTTAAACACATAACAAAGAAATAAAATGTACATAATGTCTTTAAACTTCTATGAAGCTTATATACAACAGCCCTTATTGTTGTGCAGAGCGACCACAGTCTACATGGAAGTGAGATTGCCACCAGAACTAACTGTCTGCACCATATATTATTTTTTGATCGATGGCTTTGTCGAATTCTATAGAAGGATATTATCTTATATCCGAATGATCTATGAAATTTATCAAAATTTGATTGAAATAATATTCTAATATTCATAATGACCTCATAAAAGATTTGAAGCATGACGAGCGGCACTTCAAGATCCACATGGTGATTAATGGAAGTTACAATCAAAGAACACTTGGCCTCGTAGTAACATTTTTTGTTAAGAGTAGTTATGGGTAGATATAGGTAGTTTTTTTATGGAATTTGATCTATAAATGTGTCATAGTCATTGTAAAGGATCATCCATCTCTACTTCAACAATCCAACAATAGATTCTATCTAGGAGTAAGAATAGTCTAACTCATCCTAGGAGTAACGTAGTATAGATTGTTCTCTGAAGATCTTCAAGAGAGAGTATTCAGCACTTTGCCGAATAACCATAGGTGCGTGGTAATCTTTCCTTTTTGTACATTTGTTCTTATCACCACGAAGATTAATATAATATCTTTTTATTAGTTTCCAATTTTTATTTCTTACCTCTATTTATTTATTTGTTTTACCATTTTCATATTCAATGAAATCCTAATACGAGGAACCACACACAATCGCATGGACTTCTAATTGTCCCGAAATGATACTTCCCTATCAATACCGACATAGGAATATTTTTCTTGGTAATAATTTTTGGCAAACTCAATAGGACCGCTTACTAAGTTGGAATGACCAAATAGCATAAATAAATTGACCAAAAAACATGTAAGTGGTGGTTAATCAACACCTTGATAATGTGAAGCAAAATGTAAGCCAAAATAGTGGCTAAAAATATGTTTCCAACGAAATTAAGCCACGTAAATGATATGGCAAAAAGAAGTGTACATGTTACATGTAAATGCAATGGAAAAATGAAGTGTATGTACTATTTGATTAACACAATGAGAATATGAGACAAAATTTTGGCCAAAATAGTGGTCAAAAATATATTTTCAGCATCAAGCCTTGAAAGTAACTTGGTGCCCTATCAATTGGACTTTGATTTGTGCCAGAATAATTTTTCCAATCGATATTGACGGAAGAACCTTCTTTTAGTAACACTAAGATAACATCCACCCTTATGGCTCCCTTCTCAATTAGATTAATTTAAAGTCCCTCTAAAAGCAAAGACGTACCAAGGGACGCATCTATATTTTATAATCAAAATTACATAGAGACACACCAAATATCTCAACCACTTTTTGCTCCCAAATATACATACTAAAATATTATATCCGTGATTTTCTTTCGTAAACTAATCTCATAACATAAATAGGAGCATTCATATGCAAAGTAACTTTCAAAATACTTTAGTGTGTTGATAGAACACATTGAAAATACGAGTATTTCAATAAATATCACTCATCACAACTGCTGGTCCAAAACGAATCAGATACACAATCTACATAGAAACAGTAATACTCATTACTACCAAGTCAAATTAACTAGAACATTATAAGTGCTCCTATGGTGTATCCAAAGTCTTTCAGTTGCTTTCACAAAAGTCAATTTTGACACATAATTTTGGTGAGAGTCTGTCATGTTAAAATTGTCAAAACACCTAGGACTTGAAAATTTCTTGAAGCGGTCTTTGAACATATGCAAATGGGGACTAGAAATAAGATCTAAAATAATACAGCTCATGACAAAAGACTCGCAATTGGAAAGGCGCTATTTCTAATTTTCCTCATTTTGTTCTCGGTCAGGAAAATTTATTTTTTATCTATCTGCAATTACATTATTTTGACACTTGCATTGATTTCAAATTGAGGTATTTTCCTATTTATATGTAATATCTTAAGTACTTAAATGATATGCAGTGTAAAATAAGCACTGTCACTGGGATAGTGACACAGTGGAGCACGGGTGCAGCTTGGGCCAGAACCAACCCAACCAGCCAGTTGCTCGGCAATGTGATCCCTGTTTTCTTCTTCTTCTTTTATCTTAGCCTCTGGTGTTTTGGAATAACGCATGGGCTCCTTCAAACAAAGGTTTAACAGATGTCCCTAGGTGTAATTCTAGTATAACCTATGTTTAATTGGCCCTTCAAACATTTCCAATCAAAAAATTATACAACTGTTTGTAACGTTACAGTATTTGTAAATATCAGTGTGCATTCGTTCTCAAGCATTAAACAGAATCAAGCTTTGGTGAAGGGAGCCTTACCTTTCTTTCAAAACTTCCAGACCACCTTTCAAGCTCCCTCTTCCCTTCCTCTCTCAGATGTGAATGACAATGGTGGTGATGGCTTCAGATGATGAAGAAAGCAAAAGAGAGAGAAGAATAAAACAGAATGAAGGACAAGAAGAGACATTGATGCTCTCCCTCTTCCCTGTCTGGCCTTATATAGGTAGAACTGCATGGTCGTATTCACGGAGACTTGACAATGAAGGTAATAGGTGGCTGTTCAATTGCAGAAGAAGATGACCTGATACTAGAAACGTATCTGGTGTAGGAAGTGTTGGTGAGTTTACAAAGTGACCCCAAATTTTATATAAATTATACATTTATGTCCCTAAGAGTAATTCGCATCACGTTCCTCTACATAGGTTCCATCACATTCGGACCTCTAACCAAATAAAATCAAACCAAATTAAAACACAGAGGCGATAAGAAAGGCACCGTAAATAGTTTAGAGGTTCAGGGTGCTACACTGCTGGTAATCTTTGGGTAGTACTTATTGATAATTTCCCTTCTATCTTTTCTTGTATTACCATTCATCCATAACAAATTTATTTTCCAGCAATACCTATTTTTTTTAACACGATTATTTATTTATTATTTATTTTTTTATAAGTGTCCAACATTTGGTATTGTACCTCATAGCAAGTCTGATGGCAGTGCTGGAAAACTTCTCCTTCGGATTGCCACATCCTAAATTTGTCCATCACATGAATTATTATCCTAATATATGGAAAATAATCACTATCATGTATCTCTTGCCCATCAATTATTACTTTTAACTATATTCATGTTTTTGCTAAAGCTACACTCCATAGATTCTATTTTAGTGACACCCCATATGCGCTATTTTAATCCTACTTAAACTAAATCTTTTAGATTACAAGGTCTTTCATAATTCTAGCTTAAATTTGACCGCTTCTCTTATTTCGTCAACTTCGAAAACTAAACGGCATGTAAACATCTTACACCTAGGGATACTCTTGAATGTTCTTAGTAAGTTCCTCAATAACTATGCAAAAAAGGTAAGGACATAGTGTAGGCACTTGATGTAAACTTGTTGTAATTGAAATTGTTTTCCACTATTGTTCTTGCACAAATCACAGGTCCATCATTACATCATTATATCTAACTCATACTACTTTCTTTTCCAAAACTTCACATAATATCGCCCGATGATATGGTACTACATCTTTTTCTTTTTTCTTTTTTTGTCATAGTTGTCTAGTAATTGCTCAAGTATGAAATTTTGTTTAATAGTAGATTTCTCAGGCATAAAGGCAAGTAATTTTCTGCAGTGCTTGTCTCATGTCTAAATCTGCCCTCAAATTCATTTTACGATTTATAAGATCAACATCACAATTCCTAGTACAGTTTTGAATATCACCTTTTGTATTCAAAGTTCAATAGGAATTTCATTTTGTCTCACAGCTTTTTCCACTTTCATCTTCTTCGTAGACTCCTTCACCCCCGCTACTTTAGTCTTGCGAAATAATTCTTATTCATATTTGAAAAACCGTGTTTCTGTGAAATGGTGGGATAACTTTAGCAGTGAATCAAATTGGGATTGCAAACAATAAAAAAAAAAAAACACAATTCACACAAGAAGTAGACAAGATTTTTACATGAAAATCACAACTTGGGTTAAAAATAACGGAACTAATTCAGGTCCTGGTAAATCAAGCACTATTACTTTGAACAGTTACAAGAACCCATTTATAGACCCCGTTGAATTCACAACAAGACGACTTAAGTTTAACTTGCAAAATCCACGTGCACCATCCCTTCGCTCGATCACCACGACATCGAATCAACGATGCCTTCTGCCTTGGAATCCACAAAAAGACTTGTATTGAACCTTCAATTCAAATTATCTATCTTGAGGAACCACCAAAAATGCTCACTAGGTTTTGCTTTATGGCCTCTTTGCATTTTGAGCTCTTCAAGCCATCTATATATACACACTAAGGTCGCCTCCTTATAGAAACAAACCCATAAGAGGTGTTATATGTAACATAATCGAATTTTGCGCAACACCAGCCGACTTTGTCGCTTCCAAAATGCGTGGGATGCAAAATAGGAAATTAACTCGCAGCTGCCTGACCACTCATACGTTGAATTTGCAGCAACTATGCACTCTGTAACAGGCAGCGCGTGATATCCTGATCCAAATTTCATGTAGTTGAATCCGTGTATCAACAAGAGACTCAAACAATTATCTAAGTTCTCCTTGAGAATGCCCTATCTCCTGCTTCATAGTGTCGTATGATTAGAAGTCCAGCCTACTTTGACCCCTTGAAACAAAGGCACCAAGCTTGACAGATTTAAAACAAAATCCCCAAACCGAAAAGTTCTAAGAATACGAAACTCACATCAGATGCCCTCCAAAAATTGTTGAGAGTCCATGAAATTGATCAACTTGTATTTGGATTAGCTTTTTTTGTAGACTTTTTGGCTTTTAGCATTTTTTGTAAAAAAGTACAGGCGAAAAAATGTGAAAAAAACAAATTGATTACAATGGGATGCTAAACAAGTGGGTTTTTAAAGAGATTTTTAAGCAAAAAACCTTTAAAAGAAGCTAGGCCAAACGGAGGCTGATTAGAAGATGATAGAGATCTGAACATTGAGTTCCTTTGCATTGCTAACATCAGCATCAGTTTGTTGATGTCAGCAACTCCGATAGCCTCCTAATGATATCCGACACACTTTGGTTAGGATCAAAAGCTCGGATATTAAGTTGAAGTCTAAAGTTTAGCTTTAGGGTTAAAGAGAATAAGATAGGGTTTGGGTAGGATACAGGGTGTGTGTTTTCTAGGTATGTGCGTTGTGTGCGTGTGTTCAGGTAGTGGAGTGCTCTGCTCCTCTATTCTCTGAATCTGGTTGTGGCAATTCCTAGGCGCTGGCTTTGGTTAGGTAGCTTACACTATCGGTTTACTATTTTGTCAGTTCTTTATTGCCTCGTATATATAGCCTTCCCCTTACAGCTTGTGTAAGGGATGTGTGCATGTGTTTTGCCCGACTGGTTATGTCTGGGACGGTGGTGGATGTTTCCTGCTTCGAGTCCGCGGTGGTGGAATACTGTTTGCTGTTTGGGTTTGATGCCTTGGTCCGCTGATTCTCCTTTGCTAATGCCGTTTTGGTCTTTAACTGGATTGTGTATAACTGCTGCGTCGCACTGGATCGGGGCTGTGTTGCATTAAATTTTTTGGTCTAGCAAGTTTTGTTTTTTCCCACCCGGGTGGGGCGGCTCTTGGGCTCCCTGCTCGTGATGTCCATTTTTTCGGTTTTGTGGTTTTGGCTGGTTTTATTTTGTTGTAATCTTACAGGAGTGTCACTTAAAAGTTTTGTTTGATCGGTGGCATCGATTCCTCGCCCGTTACTCCTCATGTTATGGCCGGGGCATCGACTCTCTAGCCATGTTGGTATTTTGTTTTGGTTATAGCTGAGCCTAAAGCCGGGTTTTTGTTTCTACTTTGGGTTTTGTGTTGGTGGTTTTTTTTGGTTGTTTTGGGTATGTAAGGCCTAGGGTGTTAGTGATATTATGAGATGTGTGTACATTATATCTGTACATAGGCCCATTGGCTATAAGGGCCCATTAGGGTTTTGTTGAATCCTTGTGATTATTATATATAGTGGACCTCTCTAATTGAGAGGCTATGCTTTTCTCATAATAGATTATTCTCTTTTACATGGTATCGGAGCTTGGTTAAGTACGACCCTAATTTGTTTTGAAGTTCCGGCATCGGTAAGATCTGCTCTTACTGTTCCGGTGGTCGACAAGGCTTGTTCTTGCTGTTATGGCGTTGGCAAACCCTATCCTTGGAGTTTTGGTGGTCGGCAAGGGTTCGGCTGGAGAGTTCGGTGGTCGGCAAGAGTTCGACTGGTTCGACTGGAGTTTTTCTGTTGTCGGCGAGAGTTTAGCTGAAGTTGGCAAGGGTTCGGCCGACGTTTTCGTGCTCGAAAAGGGTTGTCGGCGGCTAGGGTTTGGTTCAGAGAGCACGCCGCACCCTCTGGTCTGCTTGAAAAGGGTTGTCGGCGGCTAGGGTTTGGTCTAGAGAGCTCGTTGCACCCTCTGGTCTGCTCAGAACAGGTCGGCGACGGCTAGGGTTTGGTCTACAGCGGTCGGCGCACCCTTTAGTGTGTTTGGAACAGGACGGCGACGGCTAGGGTTTGCTCTACAGGGGTCGGCGACACCTAGGGTTTGGTCAGGAAGGGTCGGTGGCAAGGTTGCTGTTTTCTCTTGGCTACTATTCCCTGATTAGTTATTGTTGAGGACAGCTGTTCCCTGTTCCTAGTTCCCCGTTGGCTACTTCTCTTAGCTATCTTTAGAGCCCTTGTTTCTGTATTGCTTTTTGTGACGTATTGCAATGACCGAGGGAACCCCTTCTAGTGGATCTAACCTCTCCAAAGGCTCACATAGCAGTGTTACGGAGATTATTTCTTCATCCTCACGACTTTTGGATGAAAAGCTAGATGGTACTAACTTTCTAAAGTGGAGAAAGACGGTCATAATGACACTTAGGGGCCAATGGAAGGAAAAGCTCTTGAAAGATGACCCCCTAGATTCTAAGTCTGCAGATTTTGATAGTTGGTTATAGGAGGACGCAAGGATTTTTTCCCACCTCCTTAATTCCATGGATCGCAAAGCCAAAGTATTGGTAAGCAACGCTAATACTGTCAAGGAGTTATAGGACTTTCTGGATCTCTTATACTCGAACACCAATAACTTCTCACTTGTTTGATGTCCTAAAAGGCTTCTTCAAACTCAATCAACAGGGGCGCTCTCTAAACGATTACTTTGTTGAATTCAAGACCCGTTATGATGAGCTCACCACTCTTATGCCCTTGACGACTGATGTGAGGAAGATGCAAGAACAACGAGTGTAACTTGGTGTTATCTGGTTTCTTGCCGGCTTGGATTCTGAACTCTCATCCGCTCGCTCACAGACCCTTGCCAGTCCTGAGGTTCCTACAATCTCGGACGCGTTTCGACGAGTTTTACGGGTTACTTGTGAGGACACCATCCAAGCTCCATCTTCTGACACCGCTGTCGTGGGCGAGGGGGAGGCAGACGTGGTGGTCATGGTTATGGCCGTGATGGTGGGCGTGATACAAGAGTGTGTCACCATTGTGTAGCTACAGGTCATATTCAAAGGAACTACTGGAAGTTAAAAGGCAAATCAGGATCTGGGTCGTCTTATGCTGCTAATGCTACCACTGACTCGGTAACAGTCTACCAACCAGAGAAGAAAGTTGTGGAGATGACAGATGAAGAATATGCACGCTTTACTTGGTTTCAGCTTACTGATCAACGACCACATCCCATAGCCACATTTGGTCATACAGGTAATCCTACAACATTCGTTGCCACTTCTACTCCTACCTGGGTCATCGACTCTGGTGCGTCCAACCACATGACCGGTACTGCAGGTACTTTATCTTCTTATCAACCCTTTGGTAACTCCACTTCAGTTACTGTGGCTAATGGATCAACTGTTCTGATTAAAAGTCGTGGTTCAGTGAACCCTACATTTCTGCTTCCTCTCACTTCTGTTCTGCACATCTCGAGTTCACCTTTCAATTTAATGTATGTTAGCCAGATTACTAAGAATTTGCAATGCTCGGTCTTATTTTATCCTGATTATTGTATGTTTCAGGATCTTACGACGAGGAAGACTATTGGTAGGGGTCGCGTGGAAGGAGGAGTCTACATCTTGGATGAGGTTCCTGGCCCTGTAGCTTGCTCTAGTATATCTACGTCTTATTTTGATGTTCATTGTCGTCTTGGTCATCCCTCAGTGTCTAGTCTTCGTGTTTTGTGTCCAAATTTGAATGTCTACTTCCCCATTTAATTGTGAGTCGTGTCAGTTTGCAAAGTACCTGCGTGTGCCATATTACCCGAGAATCAATAGAAGAGCTAGTTCTCCTTTTGAGATTGTTCATTCAGATGTGTGGGGTCCTTGTCCTGTGATTTCAACATTGAGCTTTCGTTATTTTGTATCTTTTGTGGATGATTATTCTAGAGTTATCTTTTTATATTTAATGAAGCACAGGTCTGAATTATGTTCCATCTTTACATCATTCTGTGCGGAAGTGAAGACTCAATTTAATACTACTATCCGATACCTACGAAGTGACAACGGTGGAGAATACTTTTCCAATCAGCTGTCCACATATCTTACACAGCACGATATCATTCATCAGTCATCCTGCCCCGATACATCACAACATAATGGTGTTACAGAAAGGAAGAACCGTCACCATCTCGAGGTGACTCGTGCCATTATGTTCCATATGCAAGTCCCGAAGCAATTCTGGAGTGAAACTGTACTTACAGCCTGTTACCTCATCAATCGGATGCCGTCCACTGTTCTCCAAAGCCAAACCCCACACTCAGTTCTTTTTCCCAATCGGTGTCTCTTTTCCTTTCCACTTCGGGTCTTTGGTTGTGCCTGTTATGTTCGTGACACTCGACTCTCTATTTCCAAATTAGATGCTCGAGCTTTGAACTGTCTTTTCCTTGGGTATTCCCAAACTCAAAAGGGATATCGGTGTTATTCTCCTGATCTTGGTCGGTTTGTGGTGTCATGTGATGTTACCTTTGTCGAGTCACAACCTTACTATCCGTCTTATGTCCAGTCTTATCCTACTCCATCCCTTGTGGATGTTAATTTCTTACTATATCGTATAACTTTAGTGCAAGCTCTAGCTCCTAGTCCGGAATCTCTATAAGATGGTGAGCCTACTCCCGCAGCCTCTACCGAGCCAGTCATCCCGTTGCTCGATCCCAGTTCATCCTCACTTGAGACTATAAGTACTGCTCCTATTGCTCATCGTAAGAGTTATCGCCAATGTCGTGACAATCCTCTTTATGTGCAATCCTATAAGGGACTTTCTAATTCTACTTAGTGCTTGATTTTCGCTCTAGATTCTGTGTCGTTTCCCAAGACATTACAAGAGGCCGTCACTGATTCTGGCTGGCGCCAAGCTATGGAAGAAGAAATGGCTGTTTTGGATTATAATCAGACTTGGGAGCTCGTTCCCATTCCTCCCAATAAGCACGCTATTGGCTGCAAGTGGGTCTACACTATTAAGGTCAACCCTGATGGTTTGTTGGCCCGGTTGAAAGCTTGCTCGGTGGCCAAGGGTTATCCTCAGACTTATGATGTGGATTACATTGATACCTACTCGCCCGTGGCTAAGATGACGTACGTCCGTTTGCTCATTTCTTTAGCTGCTACCCGCAGCTGGCTCTTGCATCAGCTCGACGTCAAGAATGCTTTCTTATATGGTGATCTACAGAAAGAAGTTTACATGGAGCAACCTCTGGGGTTTGTTCCTCAGGGGGAGCATGGGAAAGTATGTCGCCACAAACGCTCCCTTTATGACCTTAAACAGTCCCCACAGGCTTGGTTTGGTCGATACAATTCGGTGCCTCAGACGTTTGGCTTGCACCAATGTGGGAAAGATCCAAGTATCTTCTACCGTCGCTCGGGACATGGATTTCTTCTGCTAGTTGTGTATGTTGATGACATTGTGATTACAGGAGATGACACTGCTGGGATCAGTAATCTGAAGACCTTCCAACAGAGCTAGTTCATAACCAAAAATTTGGGGGCCCTAAAGTACTTTCTTGGCATGAAAGTAGCACAGAAGAAAGATGGTATCTTTCTCTCCCAACGAAAATGTGTTTCACATTCTATCTGAGGCAGGGTTTCAAGGAAACAGAGGCAGTATGACTCCTATGGATTCGGGTCAAAAGTTGGGTAAAGACGATGATAGTGAGTTGTTCTCTCATCTAGACAGATATAGACGGCTAGTGAGAAAATTGAATTATCTCACCACCATGACACGTACAGACATTGCCTTTGCAGTAAGTGTGGTGAGTCAGTTCATGGAGACTCCAAGAACAAATCATTGGGAGGCGGTACTTCGTATATTGAGATATTTGAAAGCTAATCCTGGTAAATGATTGGTTTTCAAGAATCATGGACACCTTCACCTGGAAGGATATTCCGATGCAGATTGGGCGGGATCTCCTAGTGATAGGCGATCGACCTCAGGATACTCTATATTTCTTGGAGGGAATTTCTTAGAGAAGCAAGAAACAGGACGTTGTAGCGAGGTCGAGTGCTGGAGCTGAGTACCGAGCCATGGGAATGGCAACTACTGAGGTTATGTGGACACGACAGCTCCTAGAAGAAATTGGCATGCCTATTACAGACTCTACAAGGTTGTGGTGTGATAACCAGACAGCTATGCATATCGCGAATAACCCAGTATTTCACGAGAGGACAAAGCATATTGAAGTTGACTGTCATTTTGTCCGTGAAAAGTGTCAGAAGGGTATTATATCATTGGGTAATGTGAAGACAACAGAACAACTCGCAGATATCTTTACTAAGTCATTAGTGGGTCCCTGAGTTCATTATATTTGTAACAAGCTAGGCATGATTGACATTTATACTCCAGCTTGAGGGGGAGTGTTAGTGATATTATGAGATGTGTGTATATTATATCTGTACATAAGCCCATTAGCTATAAGGGCCCATTAGGATTTTGTTGTATCCTTGTAATTATTATATATAGTGGACCTCTCTAATTGAGAGGCTATGCTTTTCTAATAATAGATTATTCTCTTTTACATAGGGTTTGCCCCTTATAAACTTGTAAATTGTCTTTTTTTATGTCACAGTTAATTACCAAAAAAAAAAAAGAGAATAAGATGGGGGAGAAAGAAGAGGAGAAGAAATAAAATTAAGAAAAAAGGTTTAGGGTTATAATGTTCCCCTTTTACCTCTATTTATTTATGTTAAGATAAAAGAAGATTAAATTACCATACTACCCTTTAGATTACAAAATAAGATAACAAAGATAAATTTTATCTACTCTTAACATTTACAAATACAATTCAATTGGGTTCTGTCTAAGCAATTGTCAAAACAATTTAAAACTTTAAAACTAAACAATATTTGTTATTTTGCTAATTTAATTAATTGATATTTGGGAAAGGTTACTATTTTAATTTAGTGATTATTGTATAAAATACACGAGTGTTGGAACAAGTTCATTATCTCAAAACTAAAACCCTATTTTCTTTTATGTTATATTCTTTTCATTGTTTTGATCAACAGAGAAAGGAAATTTTATTAAAGAGAACAAGCGCCGATTTCTCTAAAATCTCGCAGGAAAACTTCAACAACCATTGTCTCTCTGCAAGAAACTAAAGGACTCAGAAGAGTTCGTGCGGGAAGAAGTGCACTTTATGCCCTGGCTGATGAGAAGGCATGGCCATTACTGGCCAACCATCTTGTCGGATTTCCTTTAGTAAGCTAAGAGATTCCAGGCATGCCAAAAACATGCACAAGTGCAACATGTACCAGCTTCAGAATTTCATCTGATCTCAAGACTTTGCACCTCGACGCTTTGATTCCTTGTTTCACTCCGGCCCAATCACACGTAGGAAAATAAGCCTTGGCTTCCACCTCTTTTTTAAGGTAGACGTTAGGATAACTTAGCCAGCCAAGGTCTCCACCTGATGTAGCGCCCACTGGTATCCATCCTCTTGTTCTGAGCCTTACACCTCTCGGGCTGAACAGAGCCTTTCGCTTAAAGCGCACTAATTTAACTCTTAACCTGCTTTCTCTGATAACAGTAGCAGGATAAGTATAGTTTAAGTAACACGAAATCAGAAAACAAAGTTCACCAAAAGAAAAACATAGATGAAAACAGAAGAACCAAATTAAATATCATTGTTATCACATAATGTCCTTTCCTTCTTCTTCCCTTCAAATTTTTACCAAACTACTAGTGTTGTCAAGTTCTCCCAAACTCAATATTCCCAAGTGGTTTCATTGAATAGCTTTTCAAAATAATTATGTCACCATTGTTCAATGCTTGCCACAAGCACCACATAATGCAAAAGGGGATACCTTCCAAGCTTTCTTCTTCCTCTTCACTCCACAACCACGTTCCTACTTGATTTAGCACGTGTAGGGATGAGATGTGGGAAGAAAGAGAACGCACAGGAGTCACAAACTCAACATAAGGCTACAACCAAAACACAAATTCTCATTCATCAACTCTCCTGATTACAATGTGAAACACCCTATTTATTAGCTAATAACCTACCACAAGGAAAACAATCGTATAAAAAATATTTTAAATAATACAAATTTAAATCTCTAATAAATAAAGAAACCTAATACTATAAGAAAATTTAAAATAAAATATAACAATTAATAAAATTTCAAAATTTGAGTCTTTGTATCCTTTATGGTTTGTATTATTCTCCTTCACTGAGAAAAAGAACTCCAGCTCAAGTTCGCTTTAAAATACTGAACTCTCGACTATGCCAAATAATCAGGTATTTTGAATACGTCGATTGCTTTAGTTTTTTTTTTTTCAACTAATCTTGGTTGTGAGGCTGTTGACAAGATCTACAAAACTTGATTTGATTACCCAAATAAAATTTTCAACACCAACAAAATCAATCTATTATGGCTTGATGAAATCTTTTGTTGGTAGACAATCAGTACGATTGGACAAGTTGAATACATCCTTATGTTCAAAAGACCATTCATTTGGTGAAATCACTTTTTGTAGTGAAATTTCTTGCTCTTCAATTGCTACAGGAGAAATAAGATCAATTAACTCCTGATATTAAATAGAATTAGATTTCTCTTGATCCAGAATGGCTATAGCAAAATAATTTTCCCGTTATATTGAAATCTAATGGTATTGTCTTTCCTATTATAAGTAGCACTAAATTTATCTATCCATAGATCACCGTAGCACATGCGTACTAATAATGGGAAGTACGTCACACCAAATCTCATTAACATAATCACCCATCTGAATAGGAACCAAACACTTTTGGGAGATCAAAAGATGAGTGTTATTAGATTTAAAAAAAAAAACTGTTGATAGGGTTGTGGATGGAGTTTAGGCTTAAGTTTCATCCTATTGATACATTGTTCTAATGCTACATTCACTGTACATCTTTCATCAAAAACAATTTTATAAACTCTGTTAACGCAACTAAGAAATGTATCAAAATATTGGTGCGCTTCAACTCCATGCATTTGTAAAAGGCGCAAAAAATGAAGGTATTTTTCTTTTTGCTACTGTTTTTGTTGTCTTTCTTTTTTTGCTAGGTGGACTCTTCGGGGTTGTGATGATTTTAGACGGTTAGAGGTTAATATTGGGCCGGGGCTTGGGTTATATTGAGATGCTACGGTATAAGTTTGTGGGATAACTAGAAGTTCAGGTTTTGGGTCTTGATCCAGATTGGTTAAATAAGTGTGGGTTTGGATTCGGGTTGGCAGAGGGTTGGGTTTTGGGTCGTGGGCAAAGGGTTGGGTTTTGGGTTGTAGTACGATATCAACTCTCGTGGTTAAAAAAATATATTTAATAATCAATATTGATTATTAACTCTCATGGTTAAAAAAACAGATTGGTTAGTCACCTGTTCTGTAATATTTAATATTGATCCAGATTGGTTAGTATTTAATATTGATTATTAAATATTAATTATTGGATGAATTTGTTGTAGTGTTCATTGATGACATACTTGTGTATTCTAAAAGTCGTGAAGAACATGAACAACGCTTAAGAATTGTATTGCAGACTTTGAGAAATGAAAAGTCGTATGTTGAACTCAAGAAATGTGAATTCTGGTTGGACAACATGGCTTTTTTGGGGCATGCGATTGATGAGGATGGACTATCAGTTGACCCTCATAAGATTGATGCAATAATTAATTGGTCAAGACCGAGCTCAGTGACAAAAGCTCATAGTTTCTGGGGATTAGCTAGTTATTACTGAAAGTTAGTTAAAGATTTTTCAAAGATTATTGTACCACAGGAAAAATTGACTCAAAAGGGTATGCCATATGTCTGGAATGAGGAAAGAGAGAAGTTTTCAAGAGTTGAAGGAAAGATTAGTAAGAGCGCCAATTCTGATTTTGCCTTTAGGAATGGAAGGATGCCATCTATAGTGATGCTTCGCATAAAGGACTGGGTTGTGTAGTGGTGTAGAATGAAAGGGTTATTATTAGCATATGAGAGAAAGAATACGGAAATAGTGTATCCACATTGTGAGACATACACACATATTTATTAAGCAGTGAGAGACTATAGTAGATACGGTGGACATTCCCACAAGATATTATTAATACTTAATATATATTAACTCCCCATTTAAGTTGGAGCATAGATATCGATCATGCCCAACTTGTTACAAATGTAATGAACACGGGACCCAGGTAGTGCCTTAGTGAACAAGTCAGCAAGTTGTTTACCAGATTGAACAAAGCCAAAATCGATAGTACCGTTCTTATACTCGTGGCGAATGAAATGATAGTCGATCTCGATGTGCTTAGTCCGCTCATAAAACACAGGATTGATAGCGATGTAGACAACAAACTGATTGTCACACCACAACTTGGTAGAACCCATAAGCAGTTCGTCTAATTCAGTGAGTAGCTGTCGAACCCACATGATTTCGGACGTTGCCAACGCCATAGACCTGTATTCTGCCTCAGCACTAGACCGCGACACCACATCTTGCTTCTTGCTTTTCCACGATACCCGGTTCCCATCAACAAAGACAGAAAACCCAAATGTGGATCTCCTATCAATCGGGCAGCCTGCCCAGTCTACATCAGAATAGCTCTCCGTACGCAAGTGACCCCGGTCACAGAATTGTAGGCCCTTCCTAGGGTTGGAATGGAGGTACCGTAGGATACAAACCACTGCATTCCAATGTTGGACGCGAGGATCCGACATGAACTGCATCACAATGCTGATAGAATAGGCAATATTTGATCTGGTCATAGTGCTCAAATAATTAAGTTTTCCCACCATTCTGCGATACCTGTCAGCGTGAGAAAACACATCACTGTCACCGGAAAGAAGCTTTACACTTGGATCTATTGAGAACTCCACACTTTTTGCATTAAGTAAGCTGGCATCACGCAAAATGTCAACCACATATTTCCTCTAAGAAATAAAAATCTCATGCTTACCTCTGGCCACTTTGGCCCCCAAAAAATACCGCAGGTGCCCAAGATCTTTAGTCTGAAATTGTGTCTGCAGAAAAGCCTTCATGTTACTAAATCCTAACACTGTCATCGCCAGTGATGACAATATGATCAACATAAACAACTAGAAGAATGCAGCCTAAAGCAGTCCGACGAAAGAACACGGTATGATCTCTTCCTGACTGTCGCAGACCAAACTGTTGCACCATCATGCTAAACCTCCCAAACCAGGCCCGGGGAGATTGTTTTAAACCATATAAAGAACAACGAAGGCGACACACAAGTTCAGACCCCCCTGAGCAACAAAACTAGGAGGTTGCTCCATATAGACTTCCTCCTGAAGATCGCCATAGAGAAAGGCATTCCTAACATCTAATTGATAAAGCGGCCAGTTTCGTGCCGCAGTGAGAGAAAGGAAAATGCAAATGGAAGTCATCTTGGAGACCGAAGAAAAAGTCTCAAAATAGTCAACGCCGTAAGTTTGAGCATAACCTTTTGCAACAAGCCGCACTTTCAAGAGAGCCAACGAGCCAAAGAGCCATCAGGGCTCATCTTGACGGTGTAGACCCATTTACAGCCGACTGCCTGCTTCCCAGAAGGTAGAGAAACAAGGTCCCAAGTGGCATTGTTATCTAGTGCAGACATTTCCTCCAACATGGCAAAACGCCAACCAGGATGTGAGAGAGCCTCTGAAACACTAAGTACAGCAGTAGTATCAACTGTAGAAATAAATGCACGTAAAGAAGCTGACAAGCCCTTATAGGATTCAACATAATGGGGGTGATCCCGACAGATGCGATAAGGGCGATGAGTAGCAACAGAGGGCTCACTTATCGGCGGATCAACCGACGAGAGAACTGGTTCAGCAGCAGTCGGATCATGCGGGGGCATTGCAGTAGGAGGTGGTGCCGAGAGCGGTGAAGAAGAGGCTACAGAAGTATCAGTAGTAATTCGAGAGACCAAAAAATCGGCAGATAGAGGGGAGGGAGATGACTCACGACCGGGAGAAGGAACAGGAGGAGAAATATAATAGAATGAGGTCGACTCAAGAAAGGTAATATCTCGAGACACAACAAATCGACGGAGCACAGGACAGTAACACCGATACCCCTTCTGGTGTTGAGGGTAGCCAAGAAACACACATTTTAGGGCGCAAGCATCAAGTTTAGTGATCTAGGCCCTGGTGTCACGCACATAGCATGCACAACCAAAGATTTTAAGGGGCAAGAGTGCACAAGCGAAGCAAAAGCTAACACAAACATCGGGAAAACGCCACCCAACACAATAGACGGCATGCGATTAATAAGACAACATGCCGTAAGAACAGCCTCACTCCAAAAATGATGAGGAATATGCATATAACATAGAAGAGTACGGGCTGTTTCCAAAACATGTTTATTTTTTCGTTCGGCCACCCCATTCTGTTCGGGGGTATCAAGACAAGACATCTGATTGGAAAATGCCATGGCCCACCAGAAACGCCCTCATGAC
>JAOTRH010042199.1:0-20092 GCA_034768845.1 Heliamphora exappendiculata
ATTTTCTCCGCTATTCTTTCCTTTTGCTAATTTCTCTCGAATTTTGCCTCTCTTCTCTCCCTTTTCCACCATCTCCACATATCTCTCATTTTGCTGACTTCTCTCAATTCTTATCTCTTTTCTCTCTTCTCTCTTCTCAGATCAGGCTAATAGACAAAGTAACTCTTCTATAGAAAAATAGGGTTCGATAGGATACAGCGTTGTTGCCATTGTTTATCATTCTTTTTATCCGATATGCACTACTGAGGCAGCTTGGAGATAATATCTTTCTTCGTTGACTAGAAGAGATATTACTTGATAGTGATCCTAGTGGAAAATCCCTTTTATGACTTTGATCATTATGGGCCATCTAGATGTCTTGCTGATTAGGCTACGGCTGTCCACCTTCTATTATCCACACTAGATCATGAGGTAATTTGGCCAAGGTCAGATCATATTTCACGGCGTATGGAGTCGTACTAATTCATCTTCTCTTCAGGCCCCATTTTTAGCACGGTATCTAGAGGCTTGGCCATCTCGTTCATTGATGGAGATGTAGGGGCTGCCCCACACTGAGCTTTTCGAGGAGTATAAGACGTGATTGGTTCAGGATAAAGAGAGCAGAAACAAAGAAGACGAAGAAGAACAAGTAGCAAAGAGAAGGAAGATCTGAGAGATCAGTTTTGCTCTTAGAGTTTCTTACCTTTCTTCTTTATTTAGAGTTTGCGACTTGTGTGCCCGCCATTTATTTTCAAAACCTTATGATTGCAGTTGAAGTAATAAAAATTCCACGTTTATATGAAAATCTACATTCCTCTCTTGTTCCTTCTCAATTGGCCAATTTGTCGTTTGGCCGCCTTTCCCTTCCACTTGGTTAGAAAATCTACAAATGATTCTCTACCTTCTTGATGAGTGGTCTTTGGCTCCCGAGTGGTCATATCTAGCTGGACATTATTGCTATATTGGCTGAAAAAAGCTGTGGCGATGTCCTCCTATGTTCTAGTCTTTCCAACATTCAAGGAAAGGAATCACCTTTGGGCAGTCCCTGAAAGAGATTGGTGAAATAGCTGTGCCTTCAACTCGTCGTCAATCCCTATAGGAGATAGGGTATCGACATACATTCTCAAATGGGTTCAAGGATCACCAGTTCCATCAAACTTCTCATTTTTAAGCATTTTAAACTTTTTCAGCAGCTTAGCTTCTAGGAACAAACAAAGTCCCCCCTACATTGAACAAATATTCCTTGACTCCCTTGACCTTTCTAAGGTCCTTTTCCTTGTGGTCGATCCTCTCAGTCAATGTAGATTCTCTAAACTGAGCAGTGTTTACTTCCTCAACTATCAACGTACGAGTGATCTGTGGTGGTGGCGGAACAACTTGCAGTCCATTGGGGACTTGATCGTCATCCCAAGAGTCTTTTTCGTTACCATTTGGGTCGTCATGCTGCTCTTTTAGTACTAACAAATGGGCCTGAATTGACTGAATCTGTGCTTGACACTGGTTCTGAGCCTGGGTTTGCTGTTCCATAGCTCTTTATATCTTAGTAATAGCTGTCATCAGAGCTGTCTAGTTCACCTCATTCTCTGCCATTTTAGCTAACTCAGTTGGCTGTTCAGATACTCTGTGAAGTCTGCCTGATTCTGATCTCTTCCAAACACGTGTTAACTGTACTTTTCTCGGCTCAATGGTAAACCCTCAGAAAAACCTAGATTCCAAAAATAGAATGACCAGTATCAGATACTTCCAAAAAAGAATTCTAACAATAGACAGTAAGCATCCCAGATACCCAAACCATAAGAAAATAATTACGAAAGCTAAAATCATGCCCCTGCCGGGCTCATTCCGGCAGCATAACAATATGACAACCTTAGATGACGGCTAAGGAGAAGATTGGCCAACTTCTAAAGGAAAAGTTTATCTAAACGGACAGCACTCCGATAGGAAAAATAGTTCTAACCCTCAAGAGATCGGTTCAATCTAGATTTTTAGAAAAAAATGGGCAGCATACCGATAGGAAACTAGCTCACACGAGTATAACAAAGATTTGAAGGAAACAAGCCTAAACAAAGTCGGGGGTATAGAACTAACAACTCGGGAAGAACCCAGAAGAGAGAGAAATTATCCTAGAGGCTTCAAAACGAAACATGGACATGACCCTGAGAAAAAAACTATGGCGTAAAAACCAAATAAGGTGAAGAACAATGCCCGGGTAAGGCCCCGAAGGCAGAAAGCTAACCTAATCAAAAGAGAACGAAAAGCCCGGGCTAAACTCAGAAAAAAATCTAACCGAAGCAAAACAAACAATCCTAACAATACGCAGTCAAAACATATAATTAAGAAAACACATAATCCTACTAGGGTTAGCAGTACCTAATGGAAAGTTCTATGTTCACTATATGCAAAAGGCCGATTTTGGCCAGTCGAACAGTGTACCTTCTGAATAGAGTTAGGGATATAACTCCCGTGCCTGGAGTGGTGCAGGACAAGGTCAAACGGTACGCCCAAACTCTTTTACTGTTTCTATGAAAGCGCATAATCAGTAAGGTTTGCCCACCTTCCCAACAATCTCCGAAACGGATTAACGTTCAGGGCATCGGGTCGACCAGGTATGAGGGTTTGAAGAACAATGCATATGCATGCAAAAATACAAATGAGAAATACATTTGAAGAACCAATGATATTTTTAAGTCTAGCCTTCTTATTTGATTTTGTAAACGAGTTCCCAGCAGAGTCGCCAGAAAATACTATGGCGTTGAGATTTTGGGGGTTATTGTGTAAAACGTTTCAAAAATAAAAAAATTCAAAGATGTTTAAAAATTACATTCATACAATGTAAGTGCTTTTTATAACAACTAACAACATCAATAAGTTGTAGTTGCCCAAAAAATATTAGCACTAATTAATGAATACAAATAAAATTTACAATGTGCTAAGTGTGAGTGTGAGAAAATTTATAACTAAACAATTAAAGAAAATAACTAAATTACATGAAGTAAATAGGATTAACCATGTAAATGAAAGAAAAATATGAATTGAAATTGAATTCTAATCCGATCAGTCCAAAAGAGAGGAAATGGCGTTAGAAAGATTGGGGATCCAAACGGAATACCCAGATTGCTAAGGAATTTTCAAATCAGGAGAATGTGCTTCAACGGCCCAATCCTCGGATTGTGATCCAAGCTAAGGTTTCAAAGTAGGCGCGAAGGTTCGGATCTCAGTATTTTCGTAGGGCTTCGGCGTCAAGACTCGGAATTACTCAACAACTCGGCAGAGCTTCTCTCACTAAACATCTCACTAATTTTTTGACTTGAAAACGTATCAGGGGGTCCGGTATTTATAGAATTCTTTAACTAATGAGATGCTGATACGTTCTGGGACACATCAAGGTTTTTTTAAGTTAGCGGTCGCCAGGTCATGAGTTGGCGGTTGCCATGTTGGAGTTGGCGGTCGCCTGGTTGGAGTTGGTGGTCGCCATATTGGAGTTAACGACAGCCACAGTGCAAGTTGGCGGTCGCCATGTTTTTTATAGGTTCCACAAGGTTCTATTGGCGGTCTCCACAATGCAAGTTGGCAGTTGCCATGTTTTTGAAAGGTTCTACAAGGTTCTATTGGCGATCGCCACAATGTAAGTTGGCGATCGCTGGTTTAGAGGTGGCGGTCGCCACTTTTGACTAAGGTTTTCAAGAGGTTCTATTGGCGGTCGTCACAATGAACTTGGCGGTCGCCTTACTTGGACAGCACGTTTCGAAGGTTCGACAAAATTTCTTTGGTTTGAAGGTTCTGCGTTCAAATATCGAGCTTAGATCACTTCCCGAGGATCGAACTAAAGTACCATTCTATCTGTTTTCATCATTGGATTCACATAAGATTAGGCGGGGTCAAATTGGGGTGGCTACAGTTGCCCCTCTTTGATATAACTTGCAAAGCAACGCGTGATGCAGGTTATATTAAAGATCCAAAGACAACAGCCATTTTGACCGAGCCGTCAATCTTAGGCCAAAAACATATAAGCATGCGTATGACGTTGGTCGCACCTAAATTTTCATCGAGTTGCCTACGTACCCCTTTGCCAGGAATCAGACCAAAAACGTAGTTCACGGAATAAAATGCAATGATGCAAGATAAAAAACATAATGCAGATGCTGGTATGATGTAATGCAAAACATGTACAATGCAAGAAAGTTCTTAGGTCGTAACACAGACCGAGAAAAATATCAATCAGTTTTAGGTCGTGAAAGGATAGATGGGTCATGAGAAGGATCGACACCTCATGACCGACAAGTTAGTATAGGGTCATGAGGAGGACCAGCGAGCCAGTTTAGGGTCATGAAGAGTACCGACGAGTCAGTTTAGTTTAGGGTCAGTTTAGGGTCATGAGAAGGACCGAGACCACATGATCGACGAGTCAAATTAGGGTCATGAAGAGAACTGACGAGCCAGTTTGGGATCATTACGAGGACCGACGGGTCAGTTTAAGGTCATGAGGAGGACTGGCGAGTCAGCTTAGGGTAATGAGGAGGACCGACGAGCCAGCTTAGGGTCATGAAAATGACTGACGAGTGAGTTTACAGCAAGTCAGTTTAGGGTTATAAAGAGGACCGACGAGTCAGTTTAGGGTCGTAAAGAGGACTAACGAGAAAAATATCAAATTAATAGATCAAGTTAAGACTTAAAAATACAAGATAAAGCAGGGTAAAAATAACTAAAAATCAAGTTACGTCTTAAAATTAAATTTACTGAAAAAGATAACCGCGAATTAATAGGTTGAGTTAAGACCAAAAAATTTGAGACGAAGCGCAGGATAAAAATAATTAAAAGTCACGTTACAACTTAAAATTAAATTTATTGAAAAGAATAATCATGAATTAATAGGTCGAGTTAAGACCTAAAAATTCGAGACGAGACGAGAGATAAAAATAATTCAAAGTCAAATTATGACTTAAAATTAAATTTATCGGAAAGGATAATCACGAATTAATAGGTCGAGTTAAGACCTAAAAATTCGAGACGAGGCGCATGATAAAAATAATTAAGAGTCAAATTATGACTTAAAATTAAATTTAACGGTAAGAATAATCACGAGTCAATTGGTCGACTTAAGATCTAAAAATTCGAGACGAGGCGAGAGAAAAAAATAATTAAAAGTTAAATTATGACTTAAAATTAAATTTATCAAAAAAGATAACCGCGAATTAATAGGTCGAGTTAAAACCTAAAAATTTGGCACAAAGCGCGGGATAAAACTAATTAAGAGTCAAATTACGACTTAAAATTAAATTTACCGGGAGAAAACTACGAATAAATAGGTCGAGTTAAGATCAAAAAATTCGAATGCCTAGCGGACTATGGTTTGAGGGATTTACCGGGCGTACCAGGGCTTAAGGTGCCTAGTTTTCTAGGGCTTGAAAGATTTTCTTGGCACACAAGATGCCTCATCTTCTAGGGCTTGAGAGATTTACCTAACGCACCAGGGCTTACGATGCCTAGTTTTCTAGGGCTTGGGGATCTTAGTTTTCTACTAGAATGTGCGAAGTTTTCCTGGCACAGTAGGGCTTAGGATGCCAAATCTTTAGGACTTGAAAGATTTCCTGGCTCACCAGGGCTTAGGGTCCCTAATCTTCTAGGGTTTGAGAGGTAGAATGCCTAACACACTGGGGTTTGAGAAACCTAAGACGCCTTCTGGACTTAGAACCTAGACGTTTTATGGACTAGGGTTTGATGAAAACCTAAGACACCTTATGGACTTAGGACCTAGACGCCTTATGGACTAGGGTTTGGAGAAAACCTAAGACACCTTCTGGACTTAGGACCTATACACCTTATGGACTAGGGTTTGAAGAAAACCTACGACACATTTTGGACTTAGGACCTAGACACCTTATAGATTAGGGTTTGAAGAAAACCTAAGACACCCTCTAGACTTAAGACCTAGACACCTTATGGACTAGGGTTTGAAGAAAAACTAAGAATCGTCACTCACATACGAACTTAGGGTTGAAAGGATTTGTCTGGTGTACCAAGGCTTAGGGTTCCTAGTCTTCTATTAGGACGTGCAAGGTTTGTCTGGGGCATCAAGGCATAGGGTTCCTAGTCTTCTACTAGAACATGGAAAACCTAAGGATCGTCACACTCACACGAACCTAAGGCTAAAAGAGTTGGCTTGGCACGCCATGGCTTAGGTTGCCTAGTCTTCTAGGGCGTGAAAAATTTTCCTGGCTCACCAGGGCTTAGGGAATCTATGGGTCGTCTTACGAACCTAGGACCTAGACAATGCTTCGCATATGACTAGGATTTAAATGAAATTTTCCTCGCGCACCAGGGCATGGTTCAACAAACTATTGTTGAGGGCTGCTACACAGCTTTTAGGATCCAAGGGCTCATGTTTTCTGTTTTAGTCCTTAAGAGTTATGCCCCACTGTATAAGAGTTCACCTTCATTCTTAATTTCGTTCCACATGAGTTCATGCTAATACCTTCCATGTTCATCATGCATTCTTGTGGTCTGACTGGCCAAGAGGTTTATTTCTTCGTCCATAGGGATTAACTGGACACAAACTCTGCCCTATCTGTGCCCTTTTAGCTTCTAATTGCGGTGCCGTTATGTTCTGTGCATCTGTCTGCTTATCCGGTGCCTTCTAGTTTCTTGTGACGGCCGAGTTAGCACTATTCTAATAGACATTGCTGAGCAAATAAGGGCAGAAAAGGACTTTGTACCCCTAGTTTTTGCCTAGACCCTGATGTTATCCACGTCTTTTGCCGGCTGTCCTCTACTTCTCCAAGTAAAAGTCAAATCTCTCATTTTCTCTGCTCTTCTCTCTTTTTGCTAATTTTCCAAGGATCTTATCGCTCCTCTCCCTTTTCAACTATCTGCACATATCTCTCCTTTTGCTAACTTCTCTCGATTCTTACTTCTTTTCTCTCTTCTCTCTTCTCAGATCTGGCTGATAGACAAAGTAACTCTTCTATAGAAAAATAGAGTTCGAAAGGATACAACGTTGTTGCCTTTGTTTATTGTCCTTTTAATTCGATATGCACTACTAAGGCAACTCTGAGACAATAACTTTCTTTATTGACTGAAAGAGACATTACTTGATAGTGATCCTAGTGGCAGATCCCTTTATTGACTTTGATCATTATAGACCATCCAGATGTCTTGCTGATTGGTCTACGGCTATCCACCTTCTATTATCCACAGCAAATCATGAGGTAATTTGGTCGAGATCAGATCATATTTCACGGCGTATTGGGTCATATTAATTCATCTTTCCTTTAGACCCCATTTCTAGCACGGTATCTGGAGGCTTAACCATCCTGTTCATTGATAGAGATGCAGGGGCTGCCCCACACTAAGCTTCTCGCGAAGTACAAGGCATGGTTGGTTCAGGATAAAGTAAGCAGAAACAAAGAAGATGGAAAAGAACAAGTAGCAAAGAGAAGGAAGATCTTAGAGATCTATTTTGCTCTTAGAATTTTGTAGCTTTCTTCTTTATTTAGAGTTTGGACTTGCGTGCCCGCCCTTTATTTCCAAAACTATGTGATTGCAGTTGAAGTAATGAAAATTTGACGTTTATTTGAAAAAGGTTCCTAATTATTTAAAGCTTTTTGACTCTTGCAACTAAACAACTTTATTATCAAAATTCAAAGATAAACTTGTATTGATCATTATTCAGATTCAAAGATGGCTGAAAATAATAATGTGGCCGAACTTCTTAAAAGAAGCTGCCTATGTATACCAAAAAGTGAAATCAAGCTGTAACGTAGTTCAAGCACGGTTTACTCTTGGGTATTAACACTGTCCTTTTGTGATGCCCTAACTTTTGTTAAGGTCGCCCTTTCGAGTTTTCGGCCTTACAGGCTGTTCTAACTTTTTACCTTGGTCGCCTTTCTGATTTTCAACCCAACGAGCTTTTATTTTATTTTTATTTTTCTCTGAAGGGTCAAATTTTTTTTTGAGCTGATCCAAGTTGATTGGAGTAGAAAACATGTTACCATCCAAATCCATGATGATTACAGCACCACCGGTCGTAATAGTCTTGATCAAATAAGCCCGGCCCAATTTGGCTTGAACTTTTCCCTTGGCTAAAAAATAGAAACCTTGATTTTCTTAAGAACTAAGTCACCTTCTCTCAGGAGGGTCTTGAATTTTTTTGTTGAGCGCTTTGGCTATCTTCTTTTTATACCCTTGTATGTGGAACAAAGAGAAGCACTTTCATTAAGAGAAGCACTTTCACTAAGAGAAGCACTTTCATTAAATTCTTCTGCCATTCTTCTGCGGGTTGAGCCACGTCTCGTATTTCTTGATCCTTTCAAAGAATTTATATAGCACTATGATATGGCCATCTCGATCTTGGGACTTCATAATCATATCGTCTACATACACTTCGACTTCTTTGTGTATCATGTCATGCAATAAGGTAGTTACAGCCTTTTGATAGATTGCCCCAACATTCTTCAAATCGAATGGCATCATGCGGTAATAGTAGGTCCCCCACAATGTAATGAATGTCATCTTTTTCTGTCTTCAGGGTACATTAAGGTCTGATTGTACTCGGAGATGCCATGCATAAACGATAAAAGTGCGTGTCCCACTATGCTATCTACCAAGACGTCAATGTGCAACAGTGAAAAGTCATTCTTTGGACTAGCCTTGTGGAGATTTCAAAAGTTCACATAGACTCTAATGCGTTCATCCTTCTTTAAGACTGGCACAATGTTGGCCACCTACTTCGGATACTCGGTTACCATAAGAAATCTAGTGTTGATTTGCTTGGTGACTTCTTCTTTGATCTTCGGAGCCCATTCTAGTCATAACCTTCTCAATTTCTGTTTGACCGATTTGGCATCGGGATACAAAGGAATATGGTGTTGGATAATATCATGATCAATTTCGGGCATAGCCTCGTATGATCATGCAAAAATATCTTTAAATTCTTTTAATAAATTCATTAATTGCTCACGCTCAACTGAAGATAACGAATAATCAATTTGGACAATTTGTGGGTTAATTTCATTACCCTGACCATGTTTTTCAAATTATTGGTTGGGTACACATTTTTTTTTTTTTTTTTATTAAAACTTTTAATTCTTCGAGGACATTTCCTTCGAATTGAAAATCATCAAAAAGCGTACAAAACAAATCAAGCAAGGTAGAACAATCAGAACATTCGTTTATTTCATTTATATCAAAGAGAGCAAGGATTACAAAATTAAAAGCAAAAGAAGAAGGTACACAGACAGATATTTCCTCGGACTTGAGACTTGAATCATGAAAATTACAAGAATCTAAAAAAAATCAGCTGTGACATTCGGTGCAGATAGAGGTAGAACGATCTTATTGTCATTGAGATCCTGAATGTCATGGAGGACTTTCAAACAATTATTGGCTGGGTGTCCATGGCTCTGATGGTATGAGTAGTATTGGGTGTAATCGTAGCGTAGCGGTAAAGGGTTAGGAGGCAGCATTGGATCAAGGAGCTTTATCAACTCTTTCTCGACAAGTTGATTCAGGGCTGCAGACAGAGAGATATTAATGGTAGTGAAAACTCTCCTTGACTTTTTAAACAGTGGCGATTGGTTGTTTCTGGGAGGGGGTGATGAAGGTGAAGAATTCGATCGATCTGATTGGGGGTTTAGCAAATTCACCTCAGTAGAGCGAGATGCGGGGTTAGTGGGATGGTTTTGGTTGTTGGATGGGTAAGCTCTTCTCGACTTTTGGCTCGGCTCGGCCTCCTCGACATCACCAGATTGGATCGCATCTTTTATCTAAACCCCAACATTAAACATCTGCTCGAAAGTATACAACGGTTTTCTTATCAGATAACTCTTCGATGGAGACTGGAGGTTCCTGACTACATTCCTCTTTTGTTCCTTCTCAATTGGCCAATTTGTTGTTTTAGCTGCCTTTCCATTTCACTTAGTTAGAAAATTCACAAATGATTCTCTTCCTTCTTAATGAGTGGTCTTTCGCTCTCGAGTGGCTACATCTAACTGGACATTATAGCTGTATTGGCTAACAAAAACTGTGGCGATGTCCTCCCATGTTTTGGTATTTGCAACATTCAGGGAGAGGAACCACCTCTAGGTTGCCCCTGAAAGAGATTGGTGGAATAGCTAAGTCTTCAACTGGTCGTCAATCCGTATAAGAGAGAGGGTATCGACATACATTCTCAAATGGGTTCTAGGATCACCAGTTCCATCGAACTTCTCCATTTCAAGCATTTTAAACTTTTTCGGCAGCTCAGCATCCATGAACAAACAAAGTCCCTCTACATTGAACATATATTCCTTGACTCCCTTGGCCATTCTAAGGGCCTTTTCCATGCGATCGATCCTCTCAGTCAATGCAGAATCTTTAGACTGAGCAATGTTTTCTTCCTCAACTATCACCTGACGAGGGATCTGTGGTGGTGACAGAATAACTTGTAGTCCATCAGGGACCTGATCGTCATCTCAAGAGTCTTTTTCGTTACCATTTGGGTAGTCATGCTGCTCATTCAGTACTGACCAACGGGCTTGAAATGCCCGAATCTGTGCTTGGCACTAGTTCTGAGCCTGGATTTGCTGCTCCACTGCTCTTTGTATCTTAGTAATAGCTCTCATTAGCGATGTTAAATTCACCTCATTCTCTTTCATTTCAGCTGACTCAGTTGGCTGTTTAGATACTCTGTGAAGTCTGCCTAATTTTGATATCTTCTAAACACGTGTTAACTGTATTCTTCTCAGCTCTATGTAAACCCTCAGAAAAACATTGATTCCAAAAGCAGAATGACCAGTATCAAATACTTTCCGGACAAAATTCTAACAGTAGACAACAAACATCCCAGATAACCGAACCACAAGCAGATAATTATGGAAGATAAAATCATGCCCCTGCCGGGCTCATTCTGGCATCATAACAACAGGAGGACCTGGGATAACGGCTATGGAGAAGATTGACTAACTTCTGGAGGGAAGGTTTATCTAAACGGACAGCACTCCAGTAGGGAAAATAGTTCTAACCCTCAAGAGACCAGTTCAATCTAGATTTCTAGGGATAAACGGGTGGCATAATGGTAGGAAATTAGCTCATACGGGTATAATAAGGATTAAAAGGAAACGAGCCTAAACAAAGGCGGGGGTATAGAACTAACAACTCGAAAAGAACCCAGAAGAGAGAGGAACTATCCTAGAGGCTTCAAAACGAAACACGGGCATGACCCCGAGAAGAAAACTATGACGTAAAAATTAAACAAGATGAAGAACAAAGCACGGCTAAGGTCCCGAAGGCAAAAAGCTAACCTAATCAAAAGACAACGAAATGCCCGGGCTGAACCTGAAAAAGAAACTAGCCTAAGCAAAACAAGCAATCCTAACAATACGCAATCAAAACATACGATTAAGAAAATACATAATCCTACTAGGGTTAGCAGTACCTAATGGGGAGTTCTAAGTTCATTATATGCAAAAGGCCAATTTTGGTCAATCGAACATGGTACCTTCTGAATAGAGCAGGGTATATACCTCCCATGCCTGAAGTGGTGCAGGACATAGTCAAACGGTACGCCCAAACTCTTTTACTGTACGTATGAAAGCGTACGGTTAGTAAGGCTTGCCCGCCTTTCCAACAATCTCCAAAATAGATGAACGTTCAAGGCATCGGGTCGATCAGGCAGGGAAATTTGAAGAACAATGCATATGCATATAAAAATAAAAATAAAAAATACATTTTAAGAACTAATGATGTTTTTAAGTTTAGCCATCTTATTTGATTTTCTAAAACAGTCCCCAGCAGAGTCGCCAAAAAATACTCTGGCGTTGGAATTTTGGGGGTTATTTTGGAAAATATTTCAAAAATAAAAAAATTCAAAGATGTTTAAAAATTATTTTTAACACCTTGAAAATTAAATTTTGAAAATTTATTTTTATTTAAAATGGAGTCGCCACTTAGTTTTTGAGAAAAACTAAGGAAAACAAAAATGACTACTGATCTTAAAAGCGTTTAACTAAAGAAAGAGGGTTCGAAAACTAAGATACGAATCGAAAAAGGTGTTAAGCACTCCATTCGCCCAATCATAAGGTTGGCCTCTACAAATTATCATTGGTTTTTTGATAGAATTTCTCAAATGCATGCAAATAAAGAAAATGGAAACAAAGATAGAACATCTAAAATTAAATATAAAAAATACATAACATATGTACATAATACTCCAAATTAGGAAAAATAAAGTGATGAATTCCTAAGTTCTACGGCATGCAATTTTTAACTAAATGATACTTGGAACACACCCGCATGCAATATTATTAAAATAACCTAAATTAGCATGATTCATGTCAACGAACAAAAAAATGCAAAAAATTGTTAAAATTGCCTAAACATGAATTGTTAGTAAGAAATAAACTAAACTATCCTAAACATAATTTCAAAGTAACCAATAACATGAAGATTAAAACATACATTTAGAGAAGCATCAATATGGTGAATATTTAATACTAAATGTAAAATAAAATATGCATAAAAAATTTATATAAAAAAAGAGTATTTACTAACAAAGAAACCAAAAATAAAGGTCTTACAACAAAAGAGAATTAAAAGATTTAAAAGATAAAAAAAAGTTTACAAAAGAAGAATTATGCTAAAAATAAAAAGGTTAGAACTTGTTATTAAACTAATGAAAAAGAAAACCAAACTATTTATTTTTTACATTTTCTTTAAAAGAGATAGAAGAAAACAAAAAGAAAAAAAATAAAGAGAAGAGAATTATATTTAAAAATGAAAAGAATTTTAGCTTTAAGGACTTTTTATAATTTTTAGATTTTATGAAATAAAAGAAAAAGAAAAATAGAATAAGTACTATGAAAAGAAAATAAAATTACAAAAAAAGAAAATAAAAATAAAAAATTGGGCATTAGAGAGAAAAATAAAACTACATTATAAGAAAAATAAAATAAAGATTCATTACAAGAAAAAATAAATAAATAAATAATATACTAGAAAAGAAAATTACACTACTATTAAAGAAAAAAAAAAGCAAATGAAAAATAAAGACTAATGAAGAAATATTAAACTAATATTACAAGAAAAGAAAAGAAAGAAAAAGGTGCATTAAAAGGAAATTAAAGTTACATTGCAACAAAAAAAAAAGAAGTAAAAAAAAAAAAGAACATTAAACTAACATTGAAAAGAAAGGGACATCAAAATAATAACTAATAAAGGAACTTTAAACTAATATAAAAGGAAGAGATAAAAAAGAAATAAGCGCACAATTTATTGTAATTGGAGGATATGAATGCAATATTGACAATTACATTCATACATTGTAAGTGCTTTTTATAACAACTAAAAACATCAATAAGTTGGTGTTGTCAAAAAAATATTAGCACTAATTAATGAATACAAATAAAAATATCAATGTGCTAAGTGTGAGTGTAAGGAAATTAATAACTAAACAACTAAAGAAAACAACTAAATTATATGAAATAAATAGGATTAACCATATAAATGAAAGGAAAATATGAATTGAAATTGAATTTTAACCTGATAATCCAAAAGAGAGAAAATAGAGTTAGAAAGATCGGGGATCCAAACGAAATACTTGGTTTGCTAAGGAATCCTCAAATCGGGAGAATGTGCTTCAACGGCCCAATCCTCGGATTCTGATCCAAGCTAAGGTTTCAAAGTAAGCGTCGGAGGTTCCGATCTCGGTATTTCGGCAGGGCTTTGGCGTCGGGACTCAGAATTGCTAGGCAACTCGGTAGAGCTTCTCTCACTAAACCTCTCACTAATTTTCTATCTTGAAAACGTATCAGGGGGTCCGGTATTTATAGAATTCTTCAACCAATGAGATATTGACACGTTCTGGGACACATCAGGATTTTTTGAAGTTGGCGGTCGCCAGGTCATGAGTTGGCGGTTGCCATGTGGAGTTGGCAGTCACCACAATGCAAGTTGGCGGTTGCCATGTTTTTGAAAGGTTCCACAAGGTTATATTGGCGGTCGCCACAATGCAAGTTAGCGGTCGCTTGTTTAGACGTGACAGTCGCCACTTTTGACTAGGATTTTCAAGAGGTTCTATTGGCGGTCGCCACAATGAACATGCCGGTCGTCGTACTTGGACAGCAAGTTTCGAACGCTCGACAAAATTTCTTTGGTTTAAAGGTTTCAGGTTCAAATACCGAGCTTGGATCACTTTTCGAAGATCGAATTGGAGTACCATTCCATATGTTTTCATCATTGGATTCACCTAAGATTAGGCAGGCTCAAATTGGGAGGTCTACAGTTGCCCCTCTTCGATATAACTTGCAAAACAACGCGTGATGCAAGTTATATTAAAGATCCAAAGATAACATCCATTTTGACCGAGCCGTCAATCTTAGGCAAAAAACAAATAAGTATGCGTACGATGTTGGTTGTACCCGAATTTTCATCGAGTTGCCTACGTATCCCTTTGCTAGGGATCAGACCAAAAACGTAGTTCACGGGGCAAAATGTAATGATGCAAGATAAGAAACATGATGCAGATGTTGGTATGATGTAATGCAAAACATGTACAATGCAAGAAAGTTCTGGGGTCGTAACACAGACCGAGAAAAATATTAATCGATTTTAGGTCGTGAAATGATCGATGGGTCAGTTTAGGGTCATGAGAAGGACCGACACCTCATGACCGACAGGTTAGTATAGGGTTATGATGAGGACCGACGAGTCAGTTTAGGATCATGAAATGGACTGACAAGCTAGTTTAGGGTCGTAAGGATGATCGACGAGTCAGTTTAGGGTCACGAAGATGACCGACGAAAAAAATGTCAAATTACTAGGTCGAGTTAAGACCTAAAATTTTGAGATAAAGCAGGGTAAAAATAACTAGAAATCAAGTTACGTCTTAAAAATTTTATTTACCGGAAAGGATAACAGCGAATTAACATGTCGAGTTAAAACCTAAAAATTTGAGATGAAGCGGAGGATAAAAATAATCAAAAGTAAAATTACGACTTAAAATTAAATTTACCAACAAAGATAACCGCGAATTAATAGATCAACTTAAGACCTAAAAATTTGGGACGAAGCGCGGGATAAAAATAATTAAAAATCAAATTACGACTTAAAATTAAATTTATCAGAAAAGGATAATCACAAATTAATAGGTCGAGTTAAGACCTAAAAATTCGAGACGAGGCGCGAGATAAAAATAATTAAAAATCAAATTATGACTTAAAATTAAATTTATCAGAAAAGATAATCACGAATTAATAAGTCGAGTTAAGATCTAAAAATTCGAGACGAGGTGCGAGATAAAAATAATTAAAAGTCAAATTATGACTTAAAATTAAATTTATCAGAAAAGATAATCGCGAATTAATAGGTCGAGTAAAGACCTAAAAATTCGACACAAAACGCGAGATAAAAATAATTAAGAGTCAAATTATGACTTAAAATTAAATTTATTGAAAAGGATAATCACGAATCAATAGGTCGAGTTAAGACCTAAAAATTTGGGACGAAGTGCGGGATAAAAATAATTAAAAGTAAAATTGTGACTTAAAATTAAATTTACCGAAAATGATAACCGCGAATTAATAGGTCGAGTTAAGACCAAAAAATTTGGGACGAAGCGTGGGATAAAAATAATTAAAAGTCAAATTACGACTTAAAATTAAATTTACCGGGAGAAAATTACAAATTAATAGGTCTAGCTAATACCTAAAAATTCGAATTCCTAGCGTACTATGGCTTGACGGATTTTCCTAGCGTACCAGGGCTTAAGGTGCCTAGTTTTCTAGGGCTTTAAAGATTTTTCTAGCGCGCTAGAAGCCTAGTCTTCTGGGGCTTGAGAGATTTGCCTCGCGCACCAGGGCTTACGGTACCTAGTTTCCAGGGGCTTGGGGTTCTTAGTCTTCTATTAGAATTTGCAAAGTATGCCTTGCACAGCAGGGCTGAGGATGCCTAATCATTAGTGCTTGAAGGATTTTCTTAGCTCACCAGAGCTTAGGGTGCCTAGTCTTCAAGGGCTTGAGAGATAGAATGCCTAGCACACTAGGGTTTGGGAAACCTAAGACGCCTTCTAGACTTAAGACCTAGAAGCTTTATGGACTAGGGTTTAAAGAAAACCTGAATGCCTTCTAGACTTAGGGCCTAGATGCCTTATGGACTAGGGTTTGAAGAAAACCTAAGACACCTTCTGAACTTAGGAACTAGACGCCTTATGGACTAGGATTTTGAGAAAATCTAAGACATCTTCTGGACTTATGACCTAGACTCCTTATGGAGTAGGGTTTGGAGAAAACCTAAGACACCTTCTGGACTTAGGACCTAGACACCTGATGGACTAGGGTTTGAACAAAACCTAAGACATCTTCTAAACTTAGGACCTAGACGCCTTATAGACTAGGATTTGAAGAAAACCTAAAACACCTGATGGACTTAGGGCCTAGACGCCTTATGGACTAGGGTTTGGAGAAAACCTAAGACACCTTCTAGACTTAGGACCTACGCGCTATATGGACTTGGGTTCAGAGAAAACCTAAGTCACCTTGTGGACTCGGATTTAAAGAAAATCTTAAACACCTTCTAGACTTATGGACTAGGGTTTGAAGAAAAACCTAAGGATCGTCACTCACATACGAACTTAGGGTTGAAAGGATTTGCCTGGAGCACTAGGGCTTAGGGTTCCTAGTCTTCTACTTAGACATGCAGTGTTTGTCTGGCGCATCTATGCTTAGGCTTCCTAGTCTTCTACTAGGACATGAAAAACCTAAGGATAGTCATACACACACGAACCTAAGGCTGAAAGAATTTGCTTGGCGCGCCAGGGCATAGGTTGCCTAGTTTTCATGGGCTTGAAAGATTTATTTGGCTTACCAGGGCTTAGGGAACCTAAGGGTCGTCTTACGAACTTAGGACTTAAACAATGCTTCGCATATGACTAGGATTTAAATGAAGTTTTTCTGGCGCACCAGGGCTTGGATCAACAAACTATTGCTGAGGGCTGCTCCACAGCTTTTAGGATCCAATGGCACATGTTTTTTGTTTTCTGTTTTAGCTTCTAAATGCGGTGCTGTTATGTTCTGTGCATCCGCCTGCTTGCTCAGTGCCTTCTAGTTTCTTGTTACGGCCGAGTTAGCACTATTCTAATAGACATTGCTAAGCAAATAAGGGATAGGAAGGACTTCCTACCCCTAGTTTTGGCCTAGACCCTGATGCTAGCCACGTCTTTTGCCGGTTGTCCTCTCCTTCTCCAAGTAAAAGTCAAATATCTCATTTTCTCCGCTATTCTCTCATTTTGCTAATTTCTCTCGAATTTTACCTCTCTTCTCTCCCTTTTCCACTATCTCCACATATCTATCCTTTTGCTGACTTCTCTCGATTCTTACCTCTTTTCTCTCTTCTCTCTTCTCTCTTCTCAGATTTGGCTGATAAAAAAAGTGACTCTTCTATAGAAAAATAGGGTTCGAAAGGATAGAGCACTGCTGTCTTTGTTTATCATCCTTTTTATCCAATATGCACTACTGAGGCAGCTTGGAGACTATATCTTTCTTTATTGGCTAGAAGAGACATTACTTGATAGTGATCCTAGTGGAACTTTGATCATTATGGACCATCCAGATGTCCTGCTGATTGGTCTATAGCTGTCCACCTTCTATTAACCAAACCATATCATGAGGTAATTTGGTCGAGGTCAGATCATATTTCACGACGTATGGGGTCGTATTAATTCATCTTCCCTTTCGGCCCCATTTTTAGCACGGTATCTGGAGACTTGGCCATTCCGTTCATTGATGGAGATGCAGAGGCTGCCCCATACTGAGCTTCCTGAGGAGTATAAGGCGTGGTTGGTTCAGTATAGAGAGAGTATAAACAAAAAAGATGGAGAAGAACAAGTAGCAAAGAGAAGGAAGATCTGAGATATCTGTTTTGCTCTTAGAATTTTGTGGCTTTCTTCTTTATTTAGAGTTTGCGACTTGTGTGTCCATCCTTTATTTCCAAAACCTTGTGATTGTAGTTGAAGTAATGAAAATTCCATGTTTATCTAAAAAAGGTTCGTAATTATTTAAAGTTTTTCGACTCTTACAATTAAACAACTTTATTTTCAAAACTCAAAGATAAACTTGCATTGATCATTATTCAGATTCAAAGATGGCTTAAACAAATAATATGGCCCGACTTCTTAAAAGAAGCTACCTACGTATCCCAAAAAGTAAAATCAGGTCGTAACGTAGTTCGAGCTCTGTTTACTCTCGGGTATTAATACTATCCTTTTGTGATGTCCTAACTTTTACCAAGGTCGCCCTTTCAAGTTGCTCTAACTTTTTACTTAGGTCGCCTTTTCGATTTTCAACCCAACAAGCTTTTATTTTATTTTTATTTTTCTCTTAAGGGTTAATTTTTTTTTCGAGCTGGTCCAAGTTGATTGGAGTAGAAAATATGTTACCATCCAAATCCATGATGATTACAGCACCACCGATCATAATAGTCTTGATCAAATAGGCCCGGCCCAATTTGGCTTAAACGTTTTCCTTGGCTCAAAAATAGGAGCCTTGATTTGCTTAAGAACCAAGTCACCTTCCCTCAGATCTTAGGTCTTGACTTTTTTTGTTGAGCGCTTTGGCTATCATCTTTTGATACCCTTATATGTGGAACAAAGTTTGTAGTCTTCTTTTATCGAATAAGAGAAGTACTTTCATTAAATTCTTCTGCCATTCTTCTGCGGGTTGAGCCACGTCTTGTATTTCTTAATCCTTTCAAAGAATTTCTACAGCACTATGATATGGCCGTCTCGATCTTGGGACTTAACAATCATATCGTCTACATACACTTCCACTTTCTTATGTATCATGTCATCCAATAAGATAGTTACAGCCTTTTGATAGGTTGCCCCAACATTCTTCAAATTGAATGGCATCATGCGGTAATAGTAGGTCCCCCCACAATGTAATGAATGTCATCTTTTTCTGTCTTCAGGGTACATTAGGGTCTGATTGTACTCGGAGACGCAATTCATAAACTATAAAAGTGCGTGTCCCACTATGCTATCTACCAAGACGTCAACGTGCAACAGTGAAAAGTCATTCTTTGGACTAGCCTTGTGGAGATTTCAAAAATTCACATAGACTCTAATGCGTTCATCCTTCTTTAAGACTGGCACAATGTTGGCCACCTACTTCGGATACTCGGTTACCATAAGAAATCCAGCGTTGGTTTGCTTGGTGACTTCTTCTTTGATCTTCGGAGCCCATTCTAGCCGTATCCTTCTCAATTTTTGTTTGACCGGTTTGGCATCGGGATACAAAGGGATCTGGTGTTGGATAATATCATGATCAATTTTGGGCATAATCTCGTATGATCATGCAAAAACAACTTTGAATTCTTTTAATAAAATCATTAATTGCTCACGTTTAACTAAAGATAACGACGAACCAATTTGGACAATTTGTAGATTGATTTCATTATCCAGACAATGTTTTTTCAATTATTGGTTGGGCATACATTTCTTTTTTTCTTTTTTTTGTTAAAGCTTTTAATTCTTTGAGAACATTTCCTCTGAATTTAAAATCATCATAAAGCGTACAAAATAAATCAAGCAAAGTAGAATAATCAGAATCTTCATTTATTTCATTGATATCAAAGATAGCATGGATTACAAAATCAAGAGCAAAATAAGAAGGAACACAGACAGATGTGCCCTCGAACTTGGGACTTGAATCATGAAAATTAAAAAAATCTAAAAAAAATTATCGTGACATTCAGTGTAAATAGAGGTTGGATGATCTTATTGTCAATGAGATCCTGAATGATTTGGCGGAGTTTCAGACAGTTATTGGTTGGGTGTCTATGGCTCTGATGGTATGAGCAATATTGGGTGTGATCGTAGTGTAGCGGTAAAGGGTTAGGAGGCGACATTGGATCAAGGAGCTTTATCAACTCTTTCGACAAGTTGATACAGGATCGTAGACATAGAGATATTACGGGGAGTGAAAATATTTCTTGACTTCTTCAGCGGTGACGGCTGGTTATTTCTCGGAGGGGGTGATGAAGGTGAAGAATCCGATCAATCTAATTGGGGGTTTAGCAAATCCACCTCGTTAGAGCGAGATGCAGGATTAGTGGGATGGTTTTAGTTGTTAGATGAGTAAGATCTTCT
>JAOTRH010042210.1:0-20090 GCA_034768845.1 Heliamphora exappendiculata
GCAGATCAATTAGCAGATATTTTTACTAAAGGGCTTAGTAGTAAAATGTTTCAACCCATTGTATGCAAGTTGGGCATCAGAAATATCTATGCATCAACTTGAGGGGGAGTGTTAAGTTAAGGATATTATTGTGCATTTAGTGTTTTGTTGATCGTATTATAAATAACAAGGAATATGGTGGAAACCCTGAGTTTTGTGCTCTCATTCATTATTCTTCTCATTCTCTCTGTTCCTCATTTTTTCTCCCACACTTTTCAATAATTCTAACAGTTATTCTTGCAGCAGGATAAAGTATGAGGGGCATTTCACTTTCGTTTAATGTTCAAAAGTTAACAAAGTATTAGCATGTAGTTCACGGAAAATGTAATCTAACCCATAGTATTAGATGTCGTAATGAAACACTATTCTTGCATTGGCCATTTTGAACTCTGAATTTATACCCTCCATTGCTTTGTGAATTTATGAAGCACGGATACCAATACAGAAGATGGATATGACGATATGACATGCTAAAAAATAAGAAACGGGTACGACAATGATAGGCTCATAAAAAAGTTATTTTTATAAATTCTTAGTATAATACTTTATATAAGCTCGGAGTGGTAAGAAGATTGTAAATTTCTAATGCAGAATAATAATATTCATGAATTATGTATTAATTTTAGGGTTAATAGCCAATTTACTTTTTAATTTGCTGAAGGTCTTATCAAAGTTTCATTTAAATAGCTAGTCTAAGATATCTATACTGAAATAATAGAACAACTCACAGTTTGTTCTTGTGCTTTTTTTTTCTTCCTTTTTTCACCAAGTGTTATATGCCAAAATATTTTGTGCTAATTTACTTGTTTAAATGTTGAAACCTTTTTTTCACAAAGTGTTACAAGATAAAATATTTTGTGAAAATTTACCTATTTAGTTGTTGAAATCCAATTTTTATTCATTATCTTCTCTTACTAGACCTTACTTTGATTAAAATATGGATTAGACACATGTACGACATGACCCAATAAGAATTTGTCAAATTTGAAAAATTATGAAGAAGTAGGTTTCTGTTTTCATCTATGAAGCACGAGTATGCTATTTTCATCTAGGAAGCACATATACGCCAAAATAGGTGTTGTGTTTGTGTCGAACACATGTTAGACATGGACATGGTTTGGACATGCCGAGACAAGTTTTAGACACGCCACATGGCATGTCCTAAAACTTTATATTATTATTTTTTTCTTGTAGGACACGCGCGTTCAATAATGGAGACACCGTAGGACACAATTGGGCTCTAGAGAGGTTTTACAAAGAATTTTTTGAGATCAAATAATAATTTTAATAATAACTTTTGGCATGGCACACGTGTGTCAATTGCGATTTCTTTTATTAGAAGGAAGTATTGGATAATTACTTATTTTTGTTCATTTGTGAAAGTTCTATTTAAAAACATGGGGTAAATATATAAATAAAATATATATTTTTTTGCCATATCCCTATTGTGTTTGTCTTGAATTTTTTAAAATCGCCATAGTTGGGTCTGTGTCCGTTTCTATGTATATGCTTCATAGATTTTAGTTTTATTATTTTCTTATTAACATGTTCAAATTCTTCTCAATAAATAGTTCATAACATTTTGGAGACTACCTTATGCTATACTTTAATGGTATGGACTGAATGAGGAAGTATATGCCTTTAGGTGTTCAAACAAGGGAGGCTGTAAAATTCAAAATTTCTGTGTCTGTGTGTGTGTGTGTGTGTGTGTGTGTGCGCACATTGCAAACGTACATGTTATGACAATATGATAACTGAATATCTCCTATTTATGTTTTTTTTTTTTTCAAAATTTTAGTGGACAACTTATTGTACATCTCTTGCTGAAGCAATTTTGCAGTCTTTTTTGGGTTAATATCATGGGTTCTTTTAATTCTAATACTGCTATGAGTATTGTCATGAAAACATTTACTTGCAATTGCAAAGTAAGACTTCGTACTATAGATCCATCGCGATTTGCCGCCTTCCCTAGACCCCGCATACGCGGGAGCTTCGTGTACCAGGCTGCCCTATTTACTATTATGAGTATTGTTAACTGCCATTATTCTGCAAAATAAAATTTCCTTTGAAGTTCATTTAAGTCTCCGCTGCCCTGATAGTGCTTCGGTTTTCATTTTTCAAACTTCTCTCTTTCTTTTTTTGTTTTTTGTCTTTTCTCTCACCTTCACATTTCTCTAAGTACTGCGTCTTTTCCCTTTCGGTCCTTGGATATATGTAAAGGTGTGATCATGAAGCAAGGGGTTGAATATTTTTGCAGTATGGATGTTGCGTAAATGTTATGAATGACTGTGAGGTGGATTTTGAAAATCAAGTTTTCAGTCAGAGTATGCAAAACAATCTCTGTTATTTTTCAGTTCAGCAAAATTGACAGGCTATGAAGCACGTGTATGGGTATGGATGTGGGTACCGGATGCTACGGGTATTGGGTATGTCCATAGAAAATATACATTTTAAATTGGGAGTAATACATTATATGTAACAATTAAAAAATCAAAATACAAAAATTAATTAATGCTTTAGTAATAAAAGACTCAACCTTCAAATCACATTTTCAATGCCAAAAGTAAGGGACAAACCAGAGTTAGATGTCATTATGCTAAAAAAACTACCAAGCCGAAGCTTCTTTTTTAAAGTCACGCTAAGTACAGAAAAATGTGTTATGAAGCTAACTTCATCTTTGTATGAAAATAAAGTGAGTACTATTATGGGTTGAGAATGGCTTGAGTATATACTAGCTTTCTCTTGGATACAGCAAAAACTAAGAAAAAATGTGGATACATGTTTCGTGTATCCGGTGCTGATGCAAAAATACCATGCAAAGTACTAGTATTTTATGAAGTACCCATGCTTCATAACTGACTGGAATCTGTAAATCGAGTGGCTCACTCCAAAGATTTATCTTAAGCAAATTAAACAATGAAGTATGTGGAGAATAATAGCAATCAATCACATTGAGAAATCAGCCATACACATGGAGAACCCAAAATTGGGAAAAATTATATACGCAAACAACCACTAGTAGACCAAAAATCAATTACAACTTACAAGATCTAGACTCAAGCATCCTAATTGCTCAGTACTCTGAGCAGTTCCTTGTTCCAAAATTTAACGCCTGTACAGTCTCTTGTGTAATCTTTATGATCTTCACTAGCATGTCAATCACAAATTCACAATCACAATCTAGCTTTCTAGCCGTCTGATCCACGGAGACAAAGTTGTGCAATCCAGTAATGATCACGCAATTGTAGATTTATATAAAGCTTATACATTTAGAATCAACCACAAAGATCTCTCCTATCCTTGCAAGCCTCTCAAGATATGAGAATATGTTTATGGACTATAAGTTCTCTCAGATATCTCAATTACTCAATACATGTTCCAGTTGGTTACCTAAACAATGTAGTCAAGGCTCCTTTCCATAGAAAATATGAACATAAGCAAGTACTTAAAACTCCGATGAGTTCTTGTCTAAATACGCAAGTATATCACCTACCAAAATCACACATTCAAATGGTCAACGCGCTATGTTCATTCTGTCACCATAAACGACGTTTTGCATTTGAATTGTTCAAGCTTGGGTTCAAAGAGTTGAGACCTACTGCAAAAATAAATTCAAGCTATGACACAAAAAATGACGTTCTTGTTCAAACAATCGGGCCATGTGTTCGAACAGTAACCTTTACTTCTGAAATTCATTTTCCAGTTCAAATACCATGCAACCAAACTAAATGTGTCCAAGCCACAAGCCCAAAAGGTTATCTATCCTATTATCCAAAACTAAACCACCTATGGTCACGCATTCAATAAAAGCGAACCATAACCTAGATGAAACCAATCTATATCGTATGCCAATGCCATGGTGATTATTTTACTTTTCTGACAAAGTTTGTCTCTGTCTAATTCATCTGGCTGTAACTTCATTGTTCAATTACGGACGTTGCTCTTCGTTGTTCAATTATGCTTTCAATAAAATTACAGATTCATTGGATGAAGATTTTTAACAAACAGAAATGACCAAACGGGGCACGAAGTACATAGACACAATTTTCCCAACAGACGGGGTACACAAACTATTGCGCGTGGTTGAATAATGGAAGAGAGGCTCCAGAGTGTATAAACATGCTGAATTTCTCATCTTTGTAATTTGTTCACAGGATTTAAATTCACATGGTTTATACTGGTTCTATTAGTTCTTACCAATGCAGCTGATATGAAATAATGAAAAATATTATTTAGGCAGCTAGCTTTTAGTAAGTCTTATGCAAAATATAAGGGGTTATCTAATGTATAATCTCTAGCGACATGGATACTTCTAAGCATTTTTCTAGCTTGTTTTAAATTCATCAACCAGCAAGGTATCTGTAGGAAATTGAATTATGTTAGCTTGTATAATCTTTGCAGTCTGATTGCTTTTACAATGCTGGATGGACTGAGGATACAAGGGAAGTTATTGATTATCTACATCATGAATATGTCAAGGCTCCATTATTTGCTGTTGGGACCAGCATTGGTGCCAACATTCTGGTATGTGGACCGGAAATCTTCACTCTTTCAACCTCATAGTACTAACCTGAATTCAACTATTTCTAGTAATCTTATTTTTCACTTAAAACTGTCTGCTTAGTTCTTCTGTTTTTGTAAGCTATATACCAAACAAGTAGGAAGTATTAAGATAGGGGATCTGATCAACCTAGACAGCACTTTACAACCTAAAAGAAATTTCACGCTCCTTCAGAAATAAAGTTAAGCAAAAGCTGGAACTTGAGATATGCCAGGCTACTTTTTCTGCAATTTCTGTACGTGTTCACACAAATAACCCAGTAAGATAGCCATCTTTAGGTCATGGACAATGGTAGGATCTTTTTTTACACCTCCCTTCTCTCTGTGAACTGGAAGCAAGATCAAGGCAATCGTTTTATTCCATTAAATGCCACCTATCTTACTTATCATAAATAAATAGATAAATGCTGGTTATCTTAGGTTGTGCTCATTTGACAAAATAGAGACAGGCCACGATTTCGTAAGACTTCCACCCAAGTCAATCTTGGCTCAACTCGTCCTGTATAGTCACACAGCCTCAAAGCATGTTGCTGTGTATGTGACAACTTATTTATCTTTGGTAGGAAACAAATTGCATCAAACCAGATATGGAATACGGTTGGGAATTTCTTTAACTGTAAATGGAATGCAACTTGAAAATGATAATCGAGAATCGAGATTCCTTAGAAGTAGTTATTAATAAGTCTCCCTATGGTGGGAGGAATTTGCTGTTAAACCCATAAAACTCTGACAACGGCTGAGACAAGCAAGTGAGCAATCCAAGAATAAAACGGAACAGTGTTCCTTTGCCAAAATGAATTCCCTAGTGAAGATCCAAATTGGAGCATTTAAGATTGCTGTCATTGAGGAGGAGGTGCTCAATGAACTTTTCCTCCTTATATTATTAGAATTGGTTACTTTAATATCAAAAGCAGAAGTTTCTATTGATGGTCTAAAGCAATTATAAGAGTTGCTTGTTCCAAGCTATACCCTATTTTGATGAATAAGATTTTTTTGCTGCTTTTCTATATTTATTTGTTTCTTACAAAGCTTTTATTACATATTCTTCTGCAGCATCTCACCCTAGATTTTTATTATCCTGATATTGTCACTTTTTATGATGCGGGCCATTTCTTTATCGTATTTTCTGGCATCAATATTTAGCATGCTAACAACTTGATATTGACTTGCTCAAAAAAAAAAATTCAGGTAAAATACCTTGGGGAGGATGGGGAGAATGTTCCTGTTGCTGGGGCTGTTGCTATCTGCTCTCCCTGGGACCTTCTGGTTAGTGTCTTGAATAGACATGAATATTGCACCTGATGTTTGAACTATTAAACTGGCAACGGATTTTTTCTAGCTTTTATCTATGCTAATGCACTCACTTGGCTTCACCCTACGAATCCTGGAGGAAAAAACTAATTGGGAGCCTTCGGCAGATTGACCTCACACACTATAGCCTAATCAGATCTCCAAAGCTACCCGCCCTACTAAATAAGTGCGCAGGCATGGAACATGCCAACCTACCTTTCCAAGGAGAAAATCATGAAAAGCCTTCGTTTATTTTATGGGGATTTGACCATCCATGTTGGGCTTGGGTAAAGTTTAAATGGTAGTTGTGATCACTGTTGGTGTGAGAAAGGATACAGCCGCAGCTGCCCCATGACTAAAATAGATGTGGATATTAGAGAGAGACATTTACCTCACATACAGACATATATACACATATACATGCATATATATATATATATATATATATATATATATTTATCTGTAGGTACTTGCTGCACAATTCTCTTGTATGGTAGGGGCTATTGCATTTTTTTTCCAGAGACATGTTTTAATGCTATATTCCCATAAATCAATGTTCATAATCCCGATATTTGATTCAACAAATAAATGGTTCCTTTAAAAATGTCACTGTTAAGCAAAAAGTTGATTTTTGTTAATATAATTTCATTCAGATGAGGATACATCACAGGAACCTTTATTATATAGGTTGGATGTATAAGATATCTCGTAATTACATTCCTTGTATTTGTAATGAGAGAATAATAGATTATCAGAAGACATCACCTCTCAATTGGAGAGGTCCAATATATATAATAATTACAAAGGTGTGTACAGCAAAACCCTAATGGGCTCTTATAGCTAACGGGCCTATCTATAGATACATACATCTAATTATATCACTTACACTCCCCTTCAAGCTGGAGCATAGATGTCAATTATGCTTAGCTTGTTATAAATATAATGAACTCGTGGACCCACTAATGACTTAGTAAAGATATCTGCGAGTTGTTCTGTTGTCTTCATATGACCCAAGGATATAATACCCTTCTGACACTTTTCACGGACAAAATAACAGTCAACTTCAATATACTTGGTCTTCTCGTGAAATACTGGGTTATTAGCAATATGCATAGCTGCCTGGTTATCACACCACAACCTTGTAGATTCTGTCATAGGCATGCCAATCTTTTCTAGGAGCTGTCGTGTCCACATAACCTCAGTAGTTGCTATTCCCATGGCTCGGTACTCAGTTTCAGCACTTGACCTTACTACAACGTCATGTTTCTTGCTTCTCTAAGAAATCAGATTCCCTTCAAGAAATATAGAGTATCCTGAGGTCGATCGCTTATCACTAGGAGATCCCGCCCAATCTGCATCCGAATATCCCTCAAGGTTGAGGTGTTCATGATTCTTGAAAACTAGTCATTTACCAGGATTAGTTTTCAAGTATATCAATATACGAAGCACCGCTTGCCAATAATTTGTTCTCAAAGACTCCATGAACTGACTCACCACACTTACCACAAAGGCAATGTTTGGACGTGTCATGGTGGTGAGATAATTCAATTTTTTCACTAGCCGTCTATATCTATCTGGATGGAAGAACAACTCACTATCATCGTCTTTGCCCAACTTTTGACTCGGATCCATAGGAGTCTCACTGCTTCTGCTTCCCTGAAACCCTGCCTCAGATAGGATGTCAAACACATATTTCCGTTGGGAGAGAAAGATACCATCTTTCTTCTCTGCCACTTCCATGCCAAGAAAGTACTTTAGAGACCCCAAATCTTTGGTTTGGAACTGGCTCTGTAGGAAGGCCTTCAGATTATTGATCCCAGCAGTGTCATCTCCTGTTATCACAATGTCATCAACATACACAACTAGCATAATAAATTCATGTCCCGAGCGATAGTAAAAGATACTTGGATTTTGCCTACATTGGGGTAAGCCAAACGTCTGAACCACCGATCTGAATCGACCAAACTAAGCCCATGGTGACTGTTTAAGGCCATAAAAGGAGCGTTTGAGGCGACAGACTTTCCCATTCTCCCCCTGAGCAACAAACCCGGAGGTTGCTCCATGTAAACTTCCTCCTGTAGATCTCCATGTAAGAAAGCATTCTTGACGACGAGCTAATGCAAGGGCCACCCGCGGGTAGCAACTAAAGAAATGAGCAAGCGTACAGACGTTATCTTAGCCGCAAGCGAGAATGTATCAAAGTAATCCACGCCATAAGTCTGAGCATTACCCTTGGCCACCAAGCGAGCCTTCAACCGGGCCAACAAACCATCAGGGTTGACCTTAATAGTGTATACCCACTTGCAGCCAATAACGTGCTTATTGGGAGGAAGGGGAACGAGCTCCCAAGTCTGATTATATTCCAAAGCTGCCATTTCTTCTACCATAGCCCGGTGCCATCCAGAATCGGTAACTGCCTCTTGTATTGTCCTGGGAAGAGACATAGAATCTATGGTGGAAATTAAGCACTGAGTAGAAGTAGAAAGTCTCTTATTGGTTTGCACATAAAGAGGATTGTCACGACATTGGCGATAACTTTTACGTTGAGCAATAGGAGCAGTACTTACAGTCTCAGGGGAGGATGAGCTTGGATCCGGTGATGTGATGACTGGCTCGGTAGAGGCCGCGGGAGTAAGCTCACCATCTTGTAGAGGTCCGGGACTAGGAGCTGGAGCCTGCCTTGAAGTAATACGATATTACAAGAAATCAGCATCCACAAGGGATGGAGCAAGATTCGACTGGACAGAAGAAGGATAGTAAGATTGTGACTCGACGAAGTTAACGTCACATGACACCACAAAACGACCAAGATCAGGAGAATAATATCGATAGCCCTTCTGAGTTCGGGAATACCCAAGGAAGATACACTTCAAAGCTCGAGCATCTAATTTTGAAACGGAGGGTCGAGTGTCACGAACATAACATACACAACCAAAGACTCGAAGGGGAAGAGAAAAGAAACACCGATTGGGAAAAAGGACTGAGTGTGGGGTCTAACCTTAGTGAACAGTTGACGGCATCCGATTAATTAAGTAACATGCCGTAAGTACTGTTTCACTCCAGAATTGCTTCGGTACTTCATATGAAACATAATGGCACGAGTCACCTCGAGAAGGTGACGGTTCTTCCTTTCTACAACACTATTATGTTGTGGTGTATCAGGGTAGGAGGACTGATGAATGATACCATGCTGTGTAAGAAATGTTGATAGCTGGTTTGAAAAATATTCTCCACTGTTGTCACTGCGTAGACATCGGATGGTAGTATTAAATTGATTCTTTACTTCCGCATAGAATGAGGTAAAGAGTGAACATAATTCAAACCGGTGCTTCATTAAATATAAAAAGGTAACTCTCGAATAATCATCCACAAAAGATACAAAATAACGAAAGCCCAATGTCGAAATCACAGGACACGGACCCCGTACATCAGAATGAACAATCTCGAAAGGAGAACTAGCTCTTTTATTTATTCTCGGGTAATATGGCACCCGCATATGCTTTACAAATTGACACGACTCACAATGAAAAGGAGAAACAGGCTTCAAATTTGGACACAAAACTCTAAGACTAGACACTGAGGGATGACCAAGACGGCAATAAACATCAAAATAAGACGTAGAGATGCTGAAACAAGCTACAGGGCCAGGAACTTCATCCAAGATGTAGACTCCTCCTTCCACGCAACCCCTGCCAATAGTCTTCCTCGTCGTAAGATCTTGAAACACACAATAATTAGGATAAAATAAGACCGAGCATTGAAAATTCTGAGTAATCTTGCTAGCAGACAGTAAATTGAAAGGTGAACTCGAGATGTGCAGAACTAAAGTGAGAGGAAGCAAAGGTGTAGGGTTCACTGAACCACGACCCTTAATCATAACAGATGATCCATTAGCCACAGTGACTGAAGTGGAGTTATCAAATGGCTGATAAGAAGATAAAATACTTGTAGTACCAGTCATGTGATTGGACGCACCAGAGTCGATGACCCATGTGGGAGTAGAAGTGGCAGCGAATGTTGCAGGGCTACTTGTTTGACCAAATGTGGCTGTGGGGTGTGGTCGTGGATTAGTCAGCTGAAACTGAGTAAAGCGTGCATATTCTTCATCCGTCATCTCCACAACCTTCTTTTCGGGTTGGTGGACTGTTACCGAGTCAGTGGCAGCATTAACAGCATAAGACGACCCAGATCCTGGTCCGCCTTTTAACTTTCAGCAGTTCCTTTGAATATGACCTGTAGCTTCACAGTGGTGGCACACTCTCGTATCACGCCCACCATCACAGCCATAACCACGACCACCACGTTTGCCTCCCCCTCGTCCACGACTGCCAGTAGTAGTCACGAGAGCAGATTTATCAGATGTGTCAGATGATGGAGCTCGGGTGGTGTTCTCACGAGTAACTCGTAAAACACGTCGAAACACGTCAGAGATTGTTGGATCTTCAGGACTGGCAAGGATCTGTGAACGAGCGGATGAGAGCCCAGGATCCAAGCCTACAAAAAATCAGATAACACCAAGTTGCTCCCTTTGCTCCTGCATCTTCCTCACATCAGTGGTCAAGGGCATAAAAGTGGTAAACTCATCGTTGAGAGGTCGCCCCTGTTGATTTAGGTTGAAGAAGCCTTTCAAGACATCAAACAAGTGAGAGAGATTATTGGTGTTTGAGTATAAGAAATCCAGAGAGTCCCATAACTCCTTGACAGTATTGGCATTGCTTACCAATACTTTGACCTTTCTATCTATGGAATTAAGGAGTTAGGAAAAAATCCTTGCGTCCTCCTGTTACCAGCTATCAAAATTTGCAGATTTAGAATCTGGGGGGTCATCCTTCAAGAGCCTCTCATTCCTTTGGCCCCTAAGGATCATTAAGACCGTCTTTCTCCACATTGGAAAGTTAGTACCATCAAGTTTTTCATCCACAAGTCGTGAGGATGAAGAAATAATCTTTATAACACTGCTCTGTGAGCCTTTGGAAAGGCTAGATCTACTGGACGAGGTTCCCTCAATCATTGCAATACGTCACAAGAATCAATAAATAAGTCTTCTGAAGACAACCAAGAGAACAGTAACCGAAGGTCAGGTAAGGCTGGAACAGTAGCTGAACAGGAACAGACAGCTTTCGTCGACCCCTTTAGAAGACAGCAACCCCGTCGTCGACTCCTTTGGAACAGACCAGAGGCGTCGTCGACCCTTTTCAAAGACAGCAATCGCGTCGTCGAACCTTTTTAAAGGAAGCAGAGGCACTGCTGACCCCTCTGGAACAACCCTAGGTGTCGCCGACCCTTTTAGAGGAAGCAGAGGCACCGCCGACCCTTCTGGAACAAACCCTAGATGTCGCCGACCCCTTTAGACCAAACCCTAGCTGCCGTCAGTCCTTTTTGAGCAAACCAGAGAGTGCGTCGACCCCTCTGAAACAAACTCTAGGTGTCAACGACCCCTTTAGACCAAACCCTAGCTGCCGTCAGTCCTTTTCGAGCAAACCAGAGAGTGCGTCGAACCCTTGCCGACCACGAAAACTCTAGTCGAACCCTCGCCGACCACCGAAAGCTCCAGCCGAACCCTTGCCGACCACCGAAACCCTAAGGACAGGGCTTGCCGATGCCGGAACAGCAAGGACAAGCCTTGCCGACCACCAAAAACCCACAGACAGGGCTTGCCGACGCCGGAACTACAAAACAGGGTAGGGTTTTGCTTAACTTGCCTCTGATACCATGTAATAAGAGAATAATAGATTATCAGAAGATATCGCCTTTCAGTTGGAGAGATCCAATATATATAATAATTACAAATGTATATACAACAAAATCCTAATGGACTCTTATAGTTAACGGGCCTATCTACAGATACATACATCTAATAATATCACTTACAGTATTATCATTAATATTATTTTCTGATCATGGAGCAATGATAATTTAATTATAATTATCATTATAAATTTAGATTTTCTTGAAAAATAAATTTGGGTGAACATTGGGTGAACTTATTCACCCATTTGAATGGGTTGCCTACATATCCGCATCAAACACAAAGCCAAACCGGTATCAAGCCGATCGTAGTTTCTAAATTTGGGATTTTTGTTTTGGTTTGATTTTGGTAAACATTTGAGTTTATGAATTTTATGGCTGTATGCATTTGAATGAGTTGCCTACGTATTATTCAAATCGAGCACAAGGCTGGATTAATATCAAGTCATACGTAGTTCTAGTTTAATTTGATTTTTTATGTTAAAGATTCATAACACTAAACAACAAAATTTCCTCTAGTCTTGATGTTTTTCTAACATTGTACGTTTTGACATTATTGTTGGGTGTGTAGAGTCTGGTTTGTGGGAGTCTGACCCATATCCCGACCTACTTCAAGGGTGCTACAGTTTTTAATGGTTATTTTTTGGACTCGGGCCATGGAGTAGAGTATCGGGTCAATGGGACCCGAGCTAGAGTTGCGGCGATTTCATCCAAAACTAGGGTCACGTCTATGAATTTGCGGCGATTTTATATGAAGAGAGTCAATACAAAATGAGTACAAACAACATCGAAATATATATATCTAAATCGGGTCATAAGCCAAAACTGGGTCCAAAATTTTTTCTCTAAAGGCATACATCGTCACGGGTCGGACCTCACAAAATAATTAGGCTCCACGCGCCTAACAGTCAACACTTCTTGTTTGGAGTATTTGTTTCTTTGTTGGGACCTGAAGTGTATAGATTTCTGTGAAATATTTAATTTTTGGTTAGGTGTTCATTTGACAGGAGGTATTCTTCTATTAAGGTGTTATTCAGTTCGCATTTTAATTTTGCAGCTGTTCAATGTCTTGTGTGATACTATTATTAGATTATGATCAATATCTGTATTCGGTAGCTCTTCTATGTGATTTTACATCTCCTGCACCAGTTGTCATAGGCTCATATCTTTGTGTTAAACTATTTACTCCTAGTTTAGTCTTGTACATTGAAGATATTTTCTCCCCCTAAGAACTTTTCAATAAATTATTACCGTACAATTAGAATTAGTTCTTCTCATTCGTTGTGTAAATAGAATTTGAAACCTTTTTCCCATTCTTTCCAGATCGGTGACAGGTTCATCTCTCGCAGGCTTATACAGAAATTATATGACAGAGCTCTTACCATTGGTCTTCAGGGTTATGCACAATTGTAAGTCTTCGCTATCTTGTAGTTTGAATGTTTGAACATTAAGTGTAGATGTGGTCACTCTAATCATTCTACTGTCTAAATTCTACTTCCATTATGAATACCTTCTGAATTATTACCTTATTTCTGTTCATATCCTGTTGCTTGGCTTTATGTAACACTATCTAAATGTTTATTGCAGACATCAATCTCGATATTCTCGCCTTGCTAATTGGGAAGGCATTAGAAAGGTTCGCATCCTCTTGAAATTGGTCATATTGTGAATATATAGGATTGCATTAGGTGTTAACATTCCAAGTCAGATGGGCAGATTATTGGAAATAGTATATTTTAGGATATTAGGATTTCGTATCTTAGTTTTATTTCTTTCCTATTTTGTTTATTCTCATTCCTTTTGTAAATCCACTCCATTATTATAAATAGACGGCTTTTCCTCATTATAGGTAAGCCAAAATTACATTATTCTTTATTCTTTTCAGATGAAATTAGTCTTAATTTACTCCCTGCAACTACAGATGGTCCAACAGCTCTCCTTGTAATGCCCATTCTTGAGAATTTTGGATATGTTTAGGTTTCTTTCCGATTTCATTGAAGAACTTCCCCTTCCAGGCAACAATGTATTGGGACATCATTGAATTTCTGGATGCAAATATGCAATATGCAAATGCAATCAGCCTGACATGCATGGGCTAGAGATAAATGTTCTTAGGCCATGTTTGTATTGGATGATAGGTTTAGGAGGGATTAAGTTTTCCATCACTAATAGTTTTAGGATTAAATATCCATTTTATTGTGTATCCCTTTCTTAGTCAATTCCTATGTTTGTTTATTTATGAAACAAAAAGACAAGGATTAAGCATAATGACAATTTTGCCCTTGCAATGGGATATTTGGTTGTGTCAAACACATTGAATTACTGTCAAATAAGACCAATTTTTTTTAGAAAAAAAAGATTAAATAAGATCAAAAAAAAATTTTAAAAATCAAATAAGACCAAAAAAGTAAAAAAAAAAAAAACAAAGGTAAAATGGATAAAGAGTTGAAAAAATAAAAATAAGAAAAGTCACTAATAAAATTGTAAAGTAAAATGTTGATATTAAAACTTAATCCTACCTAATCTAGGTAAAAAATATAACAAAAAATGTAAATAAAGTAAAAGTTAAAATTTTGAAAATTTTAAAAAAATAAAAATAAATAAATAAAGTCACTAATAACTATTTTAGAGACACTCAATTTAAGAAAATATAAAAAAGTCAATTAAAAAACACAAAAAAAGAACCTAAAAATGTTACAAAAGTAATATTAAATGGTAAAATTGTCCTTTAGATTAATCTCTTCCCCTCTCCAATCATTTTGCTCTCTAGTCTTTTCCTTTTCTATCCCACCCCTCCCCTCGCATGAGGGATTGAGTATCCAATTCGGACAATTAGTACACTCACAAAAAGCACAAGCAAACATGGGATACAAATTTAGTTTGGGCTATTAGTCTAATCCGGACTTTCTATCCCTCAAAACAAATATGACCTTAGTATGCCAAAAAGATGAAATAGTTAGGTATAAGACATGTAACTTGTAGTACAATATTGTTTAGCGCTAGTGGTTGATAGACCATTTTATGATTGCAGTGTGGCGTTTGGATAACTTAAAGATTTCAACTAATGCTCTAAAATATTTAAGAGACAATTATAGGCATGGAGACAATGTTCTTAGTATACCAAAAAGATGGAATAATTAGGCATAAAACATGCAAGTTGTAGACACGTAGTAGATTTTGTTTCTCACTCGTGGTTGATAGACCACTTTGGCAGTGTAGCGTTTGGGTCACATAAAGATTTCGACTAATTTTATAAGTATTTGAAGTGACAATGATAGGCATGGAAATGTAACATTAGGCTAGTTGTGTTACACTCCTAGCTGTAAATGTATGGTCGTATTACATGTTACGGCATAAGTGGAAAACAAGTAATAATATGAATGTTGTTCCACCAACTTTCATGTTTTGTTTCAAACCTGTTTCTAATAGTCAAATAATACTTGATATGTCTATGTGGGTACTTGGTTCAGGATAGAGGGGGGTGATCGAAGTGTCTGGGGAAGATGGTTGACACTTGACGGCTCAGGATTATCGGAGGCAGGGAAGGAAAGAGCAGAGACAATCTTAGGAGAGAGAGGGGGAGAGAGAGAGAGAGAGAGGCGGAGAGAAACAGAGAGGGAGGGAGGCAGTGGAGAGCTAAGTCAGAGAGAATGGTTGATGAATCAAGATTTAAATATATTTGACTTTTTCATCAAACTTGTGATGCATGGAGTCAAAGTTCTTTTACTTTGAGATTAATATCTAAAGGCATGCATGACATTTAAGTTCATTTGTTATTGAAACAAATGAAGAATTACTCTTGCTTCTTACTGTACTCTTACTTGTAACTTGATATTGTGTTAGAGGCTTCTGAGATTCTTCTTTTCCTTTTTTTCTTTATCTTTTTTTTTCTGTTTTATTATTATGCTCTCTTTTTTTGTGATTACTCCAGTGTTGGTTCTGCAGGTCCTAAGCAGTTTGTATACTTCAATATTTAGGTTATATATGCTGCTTCTGTTTTGCTTTATCATTTTACATATTACGAATCTACGATGCCTCTTTTTCTTTTTTTGTGCATGACAGTTGTCGGTTGTTGGCTTTAGTAGTTTGATATATTGCTTTTCTTAAGTTATCACTAAATGTTGTGAAAAAAAGAAAGAAATAAAATGAATGTATCAATATTTCAATATCTGCTTTTTTTGTGTTTAATTGATTATCTTTATAAATACTTGGTCTCTTCCTGTTTCCTTTCAACTAATGTGGTTCTTTATGGGTTATCATTGTTCTTGCAAAGTCACGTTCTATTCGAGATTTTGACAACTATGCCACCTGCCTTGTTGGGAAATTTGAGGTAATTATATTTGCTCTATCTCTCTCTCTCTCTCTCTCTCTCTCTCTCTCAAATACCTTTCTCTTGTAAGTTATTGACACTGGCATCTTATTTGGTCAAGACCGTGGATACGTACTACAGACGTTGTAGCAGTTCAAGTTTTGTGGGAAATGTGTCGGTCCCACTACTCTGTATCAGTGCCTTGGATGACCCAGTCTGTACTAGGGAGGCCATCCCTTGGGATGAGTGCAGGTTGTGATGCTCCTCTGACATATACTCCTTTTTCATGATCACCATCTTCTTTAACTGGCAACAATACACTTGAGCTGATATTTTCTTCCATCATAGAGCAAACAAAAATATTGTCCTGGCTACAACGCAGCACGGAGGACACCTGGCATTCTTCGAAGGAGTAACTGGATCTGGTCTCTGGTACTTACATTTCCAATTTTTAATGGATATTTTTCTATGCATGCAGCGTTTTAAATATCGGTCGTTACGTATCATATTAGTTGATATGTAACTAGATTGTGGACATCTGATACCGATATTGACTAATGTATCAGCCGATACAGTCTGAGATTAACTGATATATGGCCGTATCACAGATGCCAATATGTATGCCGATACCGCAATTTAAAACCGTATGCATGTTTATATGAACTCGTAGAAGTTACATTGAAAGCTTATTCAATCAATCTCATGGGATTTGTTTATTTCTCGTTCTTTGCAATTAATACTTGTGACAATTGTGACTCAGTAACATTTCGTGTACGACATTATTTGATCCATAACGAAAGAGACGGTACTTATTTTGTGTTGGCAGAAAAATCCCAACTCTACATTTTTATCCAACGCCCAGTTTGCAGGACGATAGAATTTCTATGTTCCAACTGGGTGTTCTGGGGTTGAAATTAGGTCTAAAGCTTTTTAAAAATAAGTTAGAAGGTAGGTGCTCCTTGGGATTATTAGTTTGGTTTCCGGTTTAAAGCTGACTTATTGTCTTTTGGTTTAAAGCCACAAAAAACAAGTTAGATTTGTTTGGCAATGCAGGCTTATTACCTTTTGGCTTTTAGTCTTTTAGCGTTTTAGCTGTTTTACTTTTTAACTAGTATATTTTTATCTCTGTTATTATACACATTGGTTTATTATTTTTAGAGCAACTCGTTGAGGTCTATCAGATAAGATATATATTGGATATGAAACTATGCGAAAGTTTAAAAAAAAATCCATAACAGCTTTAGGTCATGGCTTATTACCTTTTTGCTAAAAGACACTTAAAGCCATATAAGCTTTTTGCCTTTAAGTGAGACTCTAATTACACCAAACAAACTTTTTGCTTATCTGGTTTATAATCACTTTAAGCAAAAAGCCCGACTTTAGGTCAGGTTATCAAGCGAGCGTGCGATCTTGGTAAAAAACGGATTTTGGTTATGTATTTTTTGATGAGTTAAAAGGTTTCACCTGTCTTTACCCATGTCATCCCTTGAAGCCGGTTACTAACTGGTAGATATTAGGTAGTTATGGATATGGGAGGCTTTACTTGTCATTTCTTGTGCAGGTGGGTAAGGGCAGCTTTTGAATTCCTCAGCATTCTACACTCTAGTCCATTTATGCATAGACAAAAGAAGGTGCGGAAAACGATCATTACCCTCGGTTTACTATTTAATTGGTAATAACTTTTGGCACGTAAACAAAATATTTGTGCTAACCCAGTTTGTTGTTTAGCAAACTAATGGAATGACATCAGTGCGTAAGGGCAATATATAATAGCCTGTTTAAATATCGTTACGTAATAGGATTTTGAATCTCCATTACTAATATTTTTCAATGTATAGACTGATACTGTCCAATATCGGCTTATACATGGCCGTATGTCTATTCTGGTGTCGCGATTTAGAAACCTGCAACCCATGTAATGCTAGATAATACAAGAGCATTTGCTTATGTTTTATCTTTTATTTCATTCAATTTACTGTCCATTTCTACTTGCTTATTTATTTTTTCTGTTAAGTATATTTAGTATTAATATATTAAGTATTAATTTTATCCTGTGGGGATGCCCACAGGATTTACTGTATGCTCTCATTACTTAATAAATATGTGTGTACATCTCACAATGAAGACACACGCTTTTTCGTATTATTTCTTTCTCTCTCCTTTTCGAACATAGTATCAGAGCTATGAAACCCTAACCACCACGAAACCCTAACTGCCTACAGTAGCAAAACCCTAACCCTAGCCATCAACCACAAGAACCCGATTGTCAGACCACCTCGCCGACCACCGTCGGCAACCCCGAAGGCCTCGCCGACCACTGTCGACCCTCGTCGGCGACTCCAAAAGCTGCGCCGACCTTCGGCGGGTCTCTAGCAAGCTTCGCTGAACCTCGTCAGTCCTTTCAGAGGCTTCGCCGATCTTCATTAGCCCCTCCAGGGGTGCCGTCGTCCACGATCGGCGCGACAAGGGAGGTCGCCGACCCTTGCCAGTTCCTCCAAGAGTGACGTCAACCACCATCAACCATCCTAGGGGTGTCGACGACCACAGGCGACCCACTCCAGGCCCTTGCCGACTTCTGTAAGCTCCTTCCGAGCCTTGCCGCTCACTCCTTGCCCTCCGACAGATCTCTCACCAGTGCGACCAGATTCTCTTTCCCTCACAGTGATGTTTGTTGGTTCCCTGATGCTGTGAGGGTTTGGTGTGGTGCCTTCTCGTACCTCCGTGTGGATTGAGACATGTAGTTTGTGGTATTTTTGGTTCCCTTGTTGGTGAACAAGGATGTCAAAGGATTTTGTGACCCGCGAATCCCAGGTTGAAGCTGGACGACAGCATACAACAGAGGTGTTCTCCTCATCCACACGGTTGGTTGGCCAGAAACTTGATGGTGCCCATGGTTATGCGTTATGGAAGAAAAATGTTATTAAGTCGCTTCAAGGCATGGAGCTCGATTTCCATCTGTTTGATGACCCTCCAGCACGAACTTTAGCGACCTTCCGTACTTGGACCCGGGATGATACCCGGATATTCAGTCAGTTGCTTAACTCGATGGATCCTTCCGTTCAGGCTTTGGTGGCCAATACTAATACTGTACAAGAGATCTGATCCTCATTGGAATCAATCTATTTCTCCACTAATGATCTCTCCCGCCTATATGATGTCATGAAAGGCTTCTTTCAGACCCAGCAGTCTGGGAAGCCTCTTCAGGATCACTTTATGCAATTTAAGATTTTGGCTGACGAGTTTGATCGTCTTCTTCCATTCACGAATAGCTGTCTCAGTTTCAGCAGCAGAGGCAGCAGCTTTTGGTGGTGTGTTTTTTGGCCAGTTTGAACTCCGAGTTCGACTCAGTACGTTCTCAAATCCTTGCTGGAACAGACATTCACACTCTCTTCTAGACTTTTCGACGTGTGAGTCGGGCGTCCCGTCGGGATGAGTTTCGTGGTTTTGGTACATCTCCTGTTGAGATCTCTGATCAGGCTGCTTTGGTGGGTGTCTATGGTAGCCGCAGCGGTCGAGGCTGCGGCCGTGGTAGTGGTAACAAGTCTGGTCGTGCAGGAGGTCGTGATGGTGGTCGTGAGACCCGTACATGCCACTATTGCGGGATTCAGGGACATATTCGCAATGAATGCTACAAGTTTCATGGGAAGCCCCCACTGGTGGCTAATACCACATCTGATTTTAGCCAGTAGGACTATATCCAGCCCAGTCCACAGGGGGCATCCACCTCGACTAGACATGTTGTTGAGATGACTGCTGCAGAATATAATCAATATATATATGGTCAGATTGGACAGAGTACGAGCTCTTCTGAGATACCAGCGGCCACCTTTGTAGGTAATCCTACTGCATGTGTGGCTACCCCTCACACCTGGGTTCTTGATTCTGGCGCTTCTGTTCACATGGTTGGATCATCAGGTATTCTATTAGATTATAAGCTGACTCCTGGTCATGCTGGTGTTTTGGTTGCTAATGGATCCTCCTTAGCTGTTGAGGGTTGTGGTGTTGCAACACCAACTCGTGCTTTCTCTTTATACAATGTCTTGCATACCCCTGCTAATCCTTTTAATCTATTATCCATTAGTCAGATTACTGCTGATTTGAACTGCTCTGTGACATTTTTCCCTGACTCATGTATTTTTCAGGA
>JAOTRH010042221.1:0-20088 GCA_034768845.1 Heliamphora exappendiculata
ACACATCATTTTAGCCTAAGCCATGATCAATTTATACTCGTAAATTGTAAACAGCAGTTGCATATGTCATTTCACATCATCATTGGGTTGGATTTACAGGATTCACTAAATTTATTTATTTATATTTTTTTAGTATAATGAAAATTGAACCTTAGGCCCGATACTTGGATTGATGGAATTGAAATTCTTGAAAATTTGGATATTTAGGAATTTTGTGATATTGGTTATATGGCCTTATTTGTTTTGGGAGGTTTTTACCTCAAGTGCTAAATTCACATTGTTGTGATATTTTTATTTTGGTGAAGGCGGTTCGGATGGTGTAATAATAGGAGTTCTATTTCGCGATACTGCGTTTGACCTTGACCTGAGAGTCGAGATCCTGAAGTGTTGACATACATACGCCCTTACCATCGGTGATGACCCGGCTAGACATTTAGTCCGTTTCGTAGTCATTCCACGGCTTATGGAATGCTCTTTGTCGGTTGGTAGACTTGGTCACCGTGTTTGGGATCATGGGGTTTAGAATAGTTCACCTCAGTTTAGAAGAACCCAGAATAACTTAAGTTTAAATTAGATTAGAAAATTAAATTGGTTGCATCACATTCATTTGCATCACGTATTGGAATACTTGTTCTTATATATGTTTTCCTTGTCGTAATTGTAAAATTTGTCTGTCTCCTTGACTATTATTTGTACGGGTGTTATATGATATGCGTTGTAGAATATTTTGTTATGAGTTTGGTTAGAAGGTTTAAGGAGTTTGCTTTTGGCCTTTGGGTCATGGCATTCGTGCCACATGTGAGGAAGAAGAACTTTTTGAGGAAATTGCACCCATGGAAGAAGGAGATTTTGAAGAATCCGGTGAGTGGCAAGAGTCAGCTGACCCCGACAATGTAAATTGAAGAATTTGAAGTTCACCTTTTTGTCCTTTTTGTTTAGTTTCCATGGGCTTGCTGTAATTTTTGTTAAATCTTTTTGGAAAAACTGTAATCGCTATATATTTTGAACAGCTCTGAACTCTTAAAGATGTAGTACTTGTCATATGTAACTATGAATGAATAGTTTGAATATCCTCATTAATTATACTTGTGTGTGTCTCGACATGCCCAAAATACGGGGTGCCACAGTTGGTATCAGAGCCTAGGTTTAGTTAACCTTCAGACCTTGGGATATGGGAGACTACGAGTAATGTAGCATAGAAATTCTGTAGAGTGTCTACATTATTAATTTATCATTTATAATTTTAACAACTTAAATTTTTTACCTCTAGATTCTTACCCCGATCTTTCTTTCTTTAGGATGGCATCCAACACTGAACCAGTTGGAGAACCGTGGCAAGTGTCCGACCCAGAAGACTCCGACCCAAAAGAGGTAGCGGTGGAAGAACAAGACCCTATTGATGTTGTCCCCTTAGCTTGGGCTTTCTCGGAAGATTGGCAGGCAAAACCAGAGGATGAGAATGATGAGATGGATGCAGATGAAGAACAAAATGAGGCCAATTACGATGCTGACAGTGATGGTGATGACAACAATGAGGATGAGGACGGTAATGATGATGAAGAAGAAGGGGCGGTTGCTTTCCCCTATGATCAGCTTGAAGCACCTCCACCCGAGTCCGACGAGGATGAGACTCTTGATACTGCTATTTACTACAGTCGCACAGAATGCTAGGGTTACCACGTAGGAGATTGGGTGTACGCCAAAATTTGCCTAGAACACATGTGCACATGGAGAAAACCAGAGGCCTTTTCTCAGTATATGGGACCCTTACGAGTGATTGAGAAATGTAATCAATGGCTTTACCGCCTGAACTTTCCTTTCGAAATTAAGGTGCGACTTGGAGATATGTTAACCGTAAAATGGATGCTACTCCAGAGATCGAAAGAAAAAAATGGAATTATCGACCCACGTGACCTGGCTATTGATTTTGACAACTCTGAGACATATCGGGAGATATCGACAGCCATATCCATTCAGATGCAGATGGGACTAACCAACACCTGGCACATCAAATTAGAGTGGGGCTGTTATAACATAACCGAAGCGACTTGAGAGCATGAAGCAATTGTCCACTACTTTTACCCACATTTGTTTGTTTAGATTTTACCATGCTAGGCACCTCTTCGGGTTGGGGTAGACATTAGGGATAAGGCTTTTGGCTTATTTTTGTTGTATTTTAATCCTAATGGTGTAGTTGTATTTTTCCTTGAACAGTTTATATTCTGCCATGTCCCCGCCTTATTGTATGAGTTTATGTACTGTTTTTATTCTTCTTATGAATGGATAGTGCTACTATATTATGTTTCTTTCATATTTCATATATTCTTCTTTTTTACATGTTATGCTATCATTTATATATCTTTTTTACATGCTATACTGTCATTTATATATATATATATATATAAACTAATTTAAATGAGAAAACTCACCCTAGGTTTTTTTCTTTTATCAAGATGAGCTGAGACAGAGGACGCCCACGTTTAGAGCATGAACCTGAACCCGAGCCACCTAGGCAGGGCAGGAACGATGACATCTGTGGCACTGGGATTTTGGGATTTTGAAATGTTCAAAAATAAGAGAATTTAAAGAATGTTTGAAAAGTATTCTAACACATTGAAAGCCAAATTTTAAAAACCCTTTTTATTGAAAATATAGTCGCAACTTGGTTTTTGTAAAAAAGTAAGAAAAATAAAAATAGCTATTGATCATTAAAGCATTTAACCAGAGAATAAAGGTTCGGAGGCTAAGGTACGAACCGAAAAAGGTGTTAGGCACTCTGTTTGTCTAACCGTAAGGTTGACCTTTACTAATCATTATTAGTTCTTAATAATATTTTTCTAATGCATGCAAATAAAGAAAATGGAGGCAAAGAGAGAACATCCAAAATCAAATATAAAAAAATACATAGCATATGTATATAGAACACCATAACAAAGTAAATAAAGAAAAAATTCTAAATTCAATGACATACAATTTCTGGTTAAAGAACACATAGAGCACTCTCACATGTAATAGTACCAAAATTGACATGATTCAAAGGGTAGAAAATATGCTAAAAATTATTAAAATTACCTTAATATGAATTGCTAGTAAGAAATAAACTAAACTATTCTAAACGTGATTTCAAAGTAACTAAAACTTACATATTATCAAAACAAACTAAGTTAGCATTAAAATGATGAATATTTTAAAAAAATTAAGAAAAAAATTTACTAATAAAGAAATTAAAAATAAGAGTGTTATGGAAAAAGAAAGTTTAATGATTTAAAAGAAAAGAAAATAAAAAAAAGTTCACCAAAAAAAAATTAAGCCAAAATGAGAAGATTAGAAAATGCTTATTTAAAGCACTAAACAAAAGAAATCTAAATATACAAAAGACAATAAAAGAAGGTTTAATTACCCTAAGGAGAGAAAACTAACATTTAAAGGTGAAAATGAACTTAAAAGACTTTCTATAATTTTTGAGTTTAATAAAATAAAAGAAAAAAAATAATATAAAAGAAAAATTAAGCTAACATTTAAAGAAGGAGAAAAGGATAAAAGAATAGGAAAATAAAACTAATAGTAAAGGGAAAAGAGAAAAAAAAGACATGAAATACTTGAACTAATTGGGTGTAATATTGAGAACTACAACTATTTTTATGTGAGTGCTTTGATTATAATAATAACGATATCTTTAGTTGTATCGCTAAATTATAGTAGCAATATTTAATAATTTAGTAAGCTTATATATAGGTAAGTGAATAAACAAAACGACTAATATTCAAGTAAACAAGCTAAACAAAATTAAGCAAGCTAAGTACATTCCTTAAAAATGAATTGTAATGATTAAAATAACTATGTAAGCAATGTAAAAGAAATAAAACAATAAAATTAACCCGGTTACTCCAAAAGGGCAGAAAATGGAGTTAGAAGGATCGAGGATCCAAATAAAGTACCTGAATCGCTAAGGAATCCTCGAGTCGGGGAATGGTGATGGGCAATTTAGTCCTCAGGTGATGATCCAAGCTAGGATTTCAGAACTTCGGTACCGGGGATTTAGCTTCTCAGTACTTTGGTAGGGTTTCGGCATCAGGGCTCGAGATAGCTCGGTGACTCGGTAGAGCTTCTCTCACTTAAACTCTATCCTGAAAATGTACACTAGGGTATAGTATTTATAGAATTCTTCAACCAATGAAATGTTGACACATTTTGGGACACGTAAGGCCATTTGAAGTTGGTAGTCGCCAGGTCATGAGTTGGCGGTCGCCACAATTGAAAAGGTTCCAAGAGGTTCTATTGGCGGTCGCCACAATGAAAGTTGACGGTCGCCAAGTTTAGCTAGGGTTTCCACAAAGTTCTATTGGCGGTCACCACAAAAAGTGAAAGTTTCCAAATGGTTCTATTGGCGGTCGCCATAATGAAGTTGGTGGTTCAAATTGATTTCATTGGTATAGAGGTTTTGATGTTGGATTTAAATACCGAACTTGGATCACTTTTCGAAGATTGTATTGGAGCACCTTTCCAATTATTTTTATAATTGAATTCACCTAAAATTAAGCGGGGTCAAATTGGGGTGTCTACAGTTACCCCTATTTGATATAACTTGCATGGCAACGAATGATGCAAGTTATATCAAAGATGCTAGTGACAACATCCATTTGATCGAGCCATCAATCTTAGGCCACAAACACACAAGCATGCATATGATGTTAGTCGTATTTGAATTTTTATCGAGCTGCCTACGTACTCCTTTGCTAGGGATCATACCAAAACGTAGTTCACGGGGCAAAATGCAAGGATGCAATCATAAGAAACATGATGCATATGCTAACATGATGTGATACTGGTATGATCAAACAATTCTTAAAGATCGAGTCAAAATCTAAAGGGAGCACAAATAAGTAAGTCAAAGATCGAGTTAAGATCTATGAACTCAGCTGTGAATAATTAAAAGGATCAAGTCAAGATCCTAGAAATTACCTTAATCGGGAAGACAACAACGAATTGATCGGTTGACTCTAGACCTAGCAATTCAGAACGATAACGGGATAAGGATAACTAAAAAGTCGAGTCAAGACCTTAAAATCATACTTATCGGAAAGAACCACGAATTAAAATGTCGAGTCAAGATCTAAAAATTCTGGACAAAGCATAGGATAAAAAATAATTAAAAGTCAAGTTACGACTTAAAATTAAATTTATCGGAAGAAAAATCACGAATTAATAGGTCGAGTCAAAACTTAAAAATTCAGGACGAAGCACGAGATAACAATAATTAAAAGTCAATTTACGACTTAAAATTAAATTTATCAACAGGAAAAATCACGAATTAATAGGTCGAGTTAAGACCTTAAAACTTGAGACGAAACATGAGAAAAAAATAATTAAAAGCCAAGTCACGACTTAAAATTAAATTTTTCGAAAGAAAACTATAAAAAGATAAAGCAAAAATATACAAATTACTTGTGCAAGACCACTTTTAAAATTATTTCTAAATAAACAAGATTTTCTTGAAATATTTTTGAAAAACACCCAAAATTACTTTTAGAAAAACATGTTATTTTTGTAAATATTTTTGGAAATGCACACAAATTAACACGCACAAGAAAAAAATAATCGCCACAAATAAACACACAAATAAAATAAACTTACTAAAACGAAAATAAACACACATACACAACAAAGACCCTCAACCAGCCACCTTCAAAACCCCAGAATGCCATGATGGTTAACTGACCTGACGGTCGTCGGGTACAAAGCTCAAGAATGTGACATGACCGTTGACAACCTGGTTGCCGCCGAGACAAAATATGTCTGATGTGGCGGTTGCTGGATCAAAACCTTTCCATCTTGGCTGTAGCCACATGTCGTTTCATCAACTTAGCGGTCGCTCACATTAGAAGTGGCAACCGCCACTTCCAAACGCGCATACAGCTTCCAAGCCGCACGTGTTAGGCCTCATTCTCATCTCTGCTCTCTCTCTCTACTGCCGTTTGCTCTATCAAACCCTCTCAGACCTTTCTTGCTCTCTTTTGTTCTCCATGACTCCTAAGCTTTTCTCCTAGTATTCTCTTTGATACGAGATGTTTACTCTATTGTTTGTGATTCCCATCCTCTTCATGGCGGGCAAGGGCCATAGAAATGATGATCTAGGGGCACGACGGGTCCCCTTTGCTGCTGAGAGCTCCTCCATGGGTGCCATTGGGAGACCAGGCTCTCGTATCCTTGCTGGTGGTATCTCAGCACCACAGCGCTCCGCATCTCTAGAAGCCATGGACATACTTGCTACTTAGGCAGAGCGAACTTTACTTCGAGCTGCTGATGAGCGGGATAGGGCTGCACAAGCACAGGCAGCTGCTGATTAAGCGGCGGCAGAGCAGGAAGCTGTTGAGGCTGAGATAGCTAACTTCTTGGATCCATAGGCTGGCGAGGGGATCCCGATTCCTTTTGATCCTCATACCTACGCTCTAGCTCCACATCGCTTGGGCCCAGGCGGGATGAGACGCTACGAGCCGCCTACCGACGTTGTTGCTGCTGACGTCCTACTTTGGGAGCCTGATTAGCACATCTCTCGCCAACGACCATTAGTAGGTTCCCTATCTTTGCTGTTCAAATCCCAAAGCATATTGTATGATGTATTCCAAACATAGACGCATGCCTAGGACCCACCATGATATGTGATATGATTATGATATGATAATATTTGAGATGGTGTAATGTGATGATGATATCAATGCTTCAGACTTTTTTTACATGAATCACATAGAACAAACCTGGATACTAGATTCTAGCTTTAGGTACCTGTGCGAAGGAGATTAAAACAGTAGAGACAGAAGGGTTAGGATTTTAGATGCGAACAATAAAATGGCAGTTATTTTAGAAAAAACCACACAAAAATAAAGGACTTGATTTTTATTTTTTTATTTTTAGAACAAAACGTAAGGGGGAATTTTTTATTTTTGTTTTTGGGCATAAAAACTAAGGGGAGAATCCTAGAAATTATAGGCAAATTTTGTCAAAAATCCTAAAAACTAGGAGGAATTTTTCAAAAAAATCACACCCTAGAAAATTAAGGAAAATTTTTTTCTTTTTTTTAAAAAAAAATCTTAGAGAATTAGTAAAATCGGGAGAAAATTGGGGGAAATTTTCAAAAATTCCTAGAAAAATTGAGAATTTTTTTAAAAAAATTCTAGAAAATTAGGGCAAAATTTTCAAGATTCTTTAGAAAATTAGGTCAAAATTTTCAAGAATCCTAGAAAAACAACTGAGGAAAATTCGTAGAAAAATTAGAGTAAAAGGGGCAAAACACAAATATTAAAGGGAAGAGATTTATTATTATTATTATTATTATTATTATTATAGGAAGAATGATTAACACAAAATGATAGAGTTTTGCTTAGTGCACCAGAGTTTAGGGTTCCTAGTCTTCTTCTAGGACATGCAAAAATCAAAGGATCGTCACTCACACACGAACCTAGGGTTAGGGAGATTTTCCTGACGCACCATGGTTTAGGGTTCTTAGTCTTCTATTAAGACGTGTTGGGTTTTCTTGGCGCACTAAGGCTTAGGGTGCCTAATCTTTAGGACTTGGGGTTCTTAGTCTTCTACTAGGACTTGCTGGTTTTGCCTAGTGGACCAGGGCTTATGGTGCCTAATCTTTAGGGCTTGAAAGATTTTCATGGCTCACCAGGGCTTAGGGTGCCTAGTTTCCTCGGGCTTGGGGTTCCTAGTCTTCTATTAGAACGTGTTGGTTTTGCCTGGTGCACTAGGGCTTAGGGTACCTAATCTTTAGGGTTTAAAAGATTTTCCTAGCTCACCAGAGCTTAGGGTGCCTAGTTTCCTAGGACTTGAAAGATTTGCCTGGCTCACCAGGGCTTAGGATGCCTAGTTTCCTAGGGTTTGGAGTTCCTAGTCTTCTACTATGACGTGTTGGTTTTGCCTGGCGCACTAGGGCTTAGGGTGCCTAATCTTTAGGGCTTGAAAGATTTTCTTGACTCACCAGGGCTTAAGGTGCCTAGTTTCCTAGGACTTGGGGTTCCTAGTCTTCTACTTGGATGTGCTAGTTTTGCCTAGCGGGCCAGGGCTTAGGGTGTCTAATCTTTAGGGCTTAAAAGATTTGTCTGGCTCACCAGAGCTTAGGATGCCTAGTTTCCTAGGGTTTGGAGGAACCGAAGGGTCTTCACACACATATGAACCTAGGGTTTTTATAACTGTCAATCATTTGCTACATTTCTCCTGTTTGATCTACTTTTTATATCCTCTGGTTGTCCTCTTCTTTTCAGACTGGTCATTATGTCTGAGGTTTTGGCAGATTTGCCTTTGGAGAGGTGTTGGAGTGGTATGAGGTCTTCTCCATTCCTAGTTGGGCTTATATCGATGCCTCCGACTTTGCTCGATTCATACCACTGTTGGGTAGGATGAGCAATGACCGTGTTTGGCCCACGACCCTTACTGTGCGGTGGTGGGATACCACCAACACCTTCCACTTCAGCACGTTTGAAGCCGCACTGACACCGTTGGACTTCTCACTCATCACCAGCATTCGAGTCGGAGGAGCCCCTATTCCATTTAATCTGTCCATCGCCCGACCCACTAATGCACTGATGCATTTTCTTGGAGCTGTTCCCACATAGATTGAAAGAGACTACGTCAGATGCACCTAGTTCTTCAACTGTTTCTGCTACTTCCACTGCACCGAGGCTCGCCACTTTGAGTAGGTCGCTCGAGGCTTTCTTTTTTACATGTTCGGTACCTCCTTGTTTTCGAACAAGGAGAATATCATTCATTTGCATTACTTGGGTGCTTTGGCTCACCTCGACTGTGTCGCCACATATGATTGGGGAGGTGCCGCTCTCGCCACACTGTACAGATTTATGAGGGCTCTGACCTGATTCCTCCAGGAGCTCAGCATCGGGGGTTACTAGAGGGTTTGGGAGGTATGTTTTAGTTTTTGTACTTTTTCATTCATTTCCATTACATGTCATCCATTATCTGCTCGATAACATCTTTTCTTCACAGCTATGGACTTATGAGATCCTCGGGCTTCATGTCCCACCGAACTCCTTAGCAGACCTTTTAGTCATTCCCTGTGTAGCCCAGTGGTCCCGAGGGCTGAAAGGGAAGAAGGCTGGGGGGAACGACATTGATCAATTCTGAGCTTCTCTAGACCGGCTGACTCCCGACCAGGTATCATTAATCACTACTTACTGTACTGTACATTGCTCTCTACATTATATTATTTTCGTGCACTGTTCACTGCACTGCACTGTACTATTGACTGATCTTTGCTCCGCACACTGATCACTATTTTCTGTATATTGACTGTACTTATATTTACTACTTACTGCTCTTCATTTTGTACTATACTTTGAATTATTATAGGTTCATTGGAATATCTGGCGAGGAGTAGAGGAATGGGCTGTTAGAGGTAAAACTGCAAAGATCATTATTTTTGCAAAAGATTATCTGAAAAAAATTAACTGGATGGGCAAACGCTAAAACGGGCTCCAGATAAAACTTTTGATAACGAACGATCAAAATAAAATCCGTGCATCCGAAATTAATTTAGAAGAATACCTTTTTACCGATCAAATCTTCAACTACGATTTGAATCCGAGTTAAAACTCCTGTCAGATCTTCTATTGTATTCCCTTATACGATTCCCAGATATAGTGTGGGTTATAATCCTTCGAGAAATCGTACCGGCAGAACCAGGACAGTTTTAGTCTTAGAAGACAAGTTACGAAATTGGTTCAGCCTACCTGCATATATATAGGGTTACAGTAGGGACCTGGGGAGTAATTATGAGTAAGACTTCCTGTGGAACACAAATACGTATCAGCGATTTTTGTAATTAAGCAAATCTCATAGCGGTATCTATAATTATGGAAAACCAGTAGTGATTTTTGCGATTTCCATAAAATACTGAATTATAGTTTACACCACTAAAGAACTATAATTACACTCTGACCCATAATCTCAAGACCATATAGCATTGAGCTCCTGCTATTAATTGCTTACCATTTTTCCTCACGTTAAGATTCTCGATACCCGCCTATTAAATTTAATTACTGACAATTTAGTTTAATCGGCATCTTGATATTCTTTAAACCCTTCCGCTTAACTTATTTGACCGCCGGATAATTAAATCCACCTGCAGGGTTTGGCCTAGTCAAAACTTATAAGTTTCTTTAAGGGGGTATCGTCAATCCCGATCTTTCGAGACGTAGATTCTGCCAATAATTAATATTTGCCATAAAAATAATACTGCTATCCAACTCACAAAAAATATAGACCCATATAAGATCGCACTCTCTAATGAATCAAAATAACAAATATTAAATATACGCAAATCAATAATTATTTTAGGATTAAGAGGATAAGCACTACTTATAATAATCTTGGGGTGTGAATTAATTTATATAGTAAGTATAAAATTAATTACCCCAAATATCCCGTTCAATACACACAAAGTGGATTGGCATAAAGAGTCAGAACAATAGACGACGCTATTATATGTTCTCTGTAACCAAGACAGGTCTACTAAAATTCTATGCTATAATCGTACTAATGGTATGTCCATTTCCATCTAAACTGTGAACATAAAACTTATATTTTTCAAAAATTTAAAATATGGTCTTCTTTGTGTAAGTCGTACCCTACATACCAGATTAAATACTATACAAAATATTAGATATCCATGCATAACAAAGAAGTGATATGCATACATTACTCATAAATTTTTTTATAAAATAAGAAATTAATTTTATTAAAATAAAAGTAAATACTAAAATCATGATTTTTAGTATACCAACCCTAACACGGGCTGGTGCAGATTTGATGCACAGTCAAGATATTACATTGAGACGGATCTTGCTAGAGAGTCCGTTTGGTCGGGAGTACTACCTCGCATAGAGGGTAGTCCGCCAGTCACTTGGCCTCGACCATTTTAGGATTCTATTTGTCCTTCCGGCTTACATGCGTTGGACCGATCATCTGAGTAGAGTTGATCTACTCTTGGAGCTGGTGGGGACTCCTACTGTAGAGCTGTTGGTGTTGGAGGGAGATTACACTGCTTGGGTTCGGGCACATCTGTTGGGACCATTAGAGCCCGATCTTGCTGTTCCCGGCGGTAGAAGGAGGAGACGGGTGTCGGAGGATGCTGATGAGGGAGCAGGTGTTCTTGTGGCCGCGGGAGTTGCTGCTGCTAACACTGGAGTTGCTGCTATTGGGGGACCTAATGTTGGGACTATCGAGATATCTTGGACTGTGTCGTCCTTGATTGTCGGGTACCCTTTTGATATTCCAATCCCGATTCCCCTCGCCCCAGAGTTTCGACCAGTGTATGCTCAGGTTCGACTTTCTTCTCACTATTTCCTTTTTATCTTTCCTTTATGTATATTGCTTAGTTCTTTATTTTCCTTGACAGGCGGATCAGGCTTGGCTCGATCGTCTCATGCTGGTGGTGAGCGGCATGTAGACTCTGATTCGCCAGCAGGATGCAGCTTTGCGTGCGGCTGGGGTTCCATTTGTTCCTCTGCTGGTGAGTATCTTTTTTTGTGACTTGTTATTCTGTTATGTACTTCATTCTTACTTTTGCTTCTTTTTTTTGGCACCGGTAGCTGCCATCGGTGCACTACCCTCACAGGCTCCTGTTCCACCTCCTGCTCCTATTCTGGCTCCTACTCAAGGTCGTGGAACCCATGCCTCCTCCTGAGTGCGTCCTTTTCAAGGATCCATTTCATCAGCTTAGAGTCGATCCAGAGTCATATCCTCTTTTTTCGGCAGTGATGATGGCAGCAACGTCGTGGACATATTATTTGAGGACATCAGCTCGGACGAGGCTAGTCCTTCATCTCACCGGGTCCGCTCGAGACATCATTGAGATAGAGAGAGTCCTCCCCCCTTTTTAGATACGTTAGTACATTTGGGATTGATGGGCCTGCGTGTCCCAGTCTGATATATTTTGATACTTTATGGGCATGTGTGCTCTTGTTTACATTTTGGGACACTTCTATTACATTTTAATGCATATTGAAGCCTTCGTACAATTTTTTAGTACTTTATTTATCTGTTTGCATGGGTTATTTCTCTTATTCCCTAGACTGTTATGGATACATGACACAAAAACTACCCATCTGCCACCTTTGAACATGGCGACCGCCATAATCCAGCATGGCGGTCCCCACAACAGCCAAGAGACACGTGGCGGTCGCTTAGTCAGAGTAATGACATCACTATATTGTGTACTTTCAAGTTGGAAACCCCATACTCCAAGGTGGTGATCGCCGCAATGGTTGTACCATTTTCTAAATATTCGATTTCCATCCTTTCCATGCCTTATAAATATAGCTCTGGAGGTCCCATTTTCTATTACTCTCACTCAGATGGCTTCTTTCTATGGTCCCCTTTCCGTATGGATTGGAGAGTTCTCCCACTTCGAACGCCTAAACTTCGCCTCGTTCGGTATCAATGCGCTTTTTCCCCTGATGACTGTAAAGATTGATGGACCACTATTGAAGGTTACTGCTAAGTTATGGGACCCACAAGCCCATGTCTTTTTCTTTGGCTTGGAGGAACTTTGCCCCACCGTAGAGGAATTTACTCCTATTCTTGATCTGGATCCATAGAGTTCTGTTGTTGTTCCTACTTTCTTCATGTCGACTCGCCAGCAGGTGATGCAACTCTGTAGCCTGTCTAGAATGGAAGCTTCTCTTCTGACCTCGGGGGACTGTCTTGACATTCCTTGGATTATTGAGAGGTTTCGTTCTACTGGTAACCTTAGCGACCTTGACTTTTAGTTGCGGCGACGTTATGCTCTTTGTTTCTATCTTCTTGCCCGGTATCTTCTTGTCCCTTTCGATGAGCGAGTTAGTTGCGCATTGGTTGGCATTGCTGGTCAGATGTGGATGGGAAAGGACTTTGTACCACTTGTCTTAGCTGAGACACTATTGGGCCTAGATGCTGTTCATCGTTGTAAGACCACCACTTTTGCTTGCAGCCCTTTTCTCCTTCAAGTAAACTCAAATCTTTCTTTATCAGACTTTTATCATACTGCAAGGCTTTTCTCTCATTGGTCTAATTTTTGTTACAGATCTGGCTGATGGAGAAGGAAAATCTTATATAGAAACCACCTACTGATAGACATAGTGCTGTAGCTTTTATTTATCATCCTTACTACTATATATATAGCACTGAGGCAGCCCGGCGATAGTACCTTTATTCGCTGACCGGCCCAAATATTACATGGCAATGCTCCTGGTGGCGGATTCTTGCCATGACTCTGACTACCATGGATCACCATGGTGTTTTGCTGATTGGTCTGCGTCAGACTACTTTATATTATCCTCATATGATCATACAGCAGTTCGGTCTTAGCCAGATTATCTTTCACAGCATTTGAGGCTGCTTATTTTCATCTGCACTGCGAGTCCTGTTTCTAGCATTATAGCAGGATGCCTGGCCGTCTCGTTCGCGGATGGAGCTGCAAGAGCTGCAGTGTTCCGAGCTTTCTGCCGACTATAGGACATGGCTGATGTAGGATAGGGAGAAGAGAGATAGAGAAGAGGGGAAACAAGCAGCAAAGAGGAGAAAGACTTGAGGCACCCTGCTTTGTTTCAAAGATTCCACAGCTTTCATTTTTTTTATTTTGTTTGTAGAGCTTGGGACTTGCGCGCCCATCCCTTCATTTCCAAAACCTTGTACTCCAACTAAAATAATGAAAACTCCCACTGCATGATTAAGATGGTTCAAAATTATCCAAAGCTTTTTGGTTCAATTAAATGAATTTATTATCAACTTGCATTGGTCTTACTTAGACGTGAAGATGGTTAAAATCAAAGAATGTGGCCAAAATTTTTAAAAGAAGCTGCATACGTATCCCGAGAAGCAATCTTGGTCAATCACATGCAGTTGAGCCATCTTCTCACTGCAAAACGCTCCCATGTCGATGCCATCCAGTTTGTCGGCCCAATCTTCCTCTTGAATTTTCTTTTCTTCCACTTCCCCTTTCACCGTCTCTTCCTCTTCTGTATCGGATAATTGGTGGCCAAAAAAGATCTCCAGTCCTGGCAACTTCTGGTTGGTTTCTTGATCGATCCATAGCTTTGGGATGCAATAGTACGGGAAATCTTCTCATTCTTTGACAAAATACTCGTTGAGTGTTCTTGAATAGTTGGCCTTCCATCCCTTTTTAGGTCCTTTTAAATATTCTTCCGTCGATTTGTATCCAAGACTGAAACGACGAGAAGCCGACAATACCTGGACAGGTTTGGGAATACCTTGCTGCTTATGCCCCAGCCCCATACCAGGGAAATTGGACATTTGCCTCATCATTGTGACTGTTCTAGGGTTGATGTACATCTCTTCTTCATTCAATAGCACTTGTACAGCCTGCGTTTCATCAAATTGGAACTCACTTAGCGACACATCCCCTTCGCTATGCTGAACCTCCAAGTGAGTCGAGCCTTTTCCTCTTGAGGGTTGAATACTGTTTTCTTTATCAATTTTAGCTTTTGGTGAAGAGTCGATGGCAGTACCTGGATGTTCGGGTCATGCAGCCATGGGTTGCCTAGCAACAGATCTAAAGAAGCCGGTACGTTTAGTACGTGGAACTCACCCGATGTCTCCAGAGGTCCTAGTGATAACGCGAATGATACTAGGCCCAACACATCTCTTCTCATGTTATCGTAAGCTTGGACTTCTTGATTACTAGGTGTGAAATGTTCCGGCTTTAGTCCCAAGCAAACTACTGTTCTAAGTAGACAGACATTTAACACAGACCCATTATCAATAAGAGTCACTAGGACCCACTTTTCTAGGCACTTAACGGTTATGTGCAGGGGTTTGTTATGATTCTTTCCTTCTGCCGGCAGATCTTTATCAGAAAAAAATGACTTTTGGCTCTGCAGCTGGCAGAATAAGCCCAATGAGTTTCTTTGGGGTCGCATCTATCAAAACGCTGGGCTTGTTCAGGATCTTCAACACAACTTGTCTCTGTTTATGTGAGGCCATCAATAAGCCCCAAATGTTGACATTGGCCTCTGTCTTTTTAAGCTACTTCAGCACAGCATCGTCCTCTTCCTCTTGTTCTTTCTCTTTTCCTTTCCTGCTTGACTGCCCTTTTTCCAACTTAGCCGGCTTAAAATGCCGTCCACTCCTGGTTAGATGTTCCACACCGTCCTCGGGATCCCACAATCCTGGTATTATACTTTCAGTCTGTCTTACTTCGTCTATGCACAGAGGGCTTTTAAATGCCCACAGATCATTTAAATCACTTACCGCTACTCTCCCTCTTCTTACCTCAATGGCCCACGTGCTATCGACCTCTTCCTAAACGTCTTCCCTGATGTACTCCACATGTTGTTCTCGAGTAGCCCAAAAGTTGGTCCACTTAGCCCCATCTCATTTCAGCACAACCCTCACTAACCAATATGATTGCATGTCATCGACATATACCTCCTCCTCAAAAAGTTGGGGAAGAGTAATGCCATCAAGCACGTGGCCAAACCAATAGGGTCGTGCTGGATAATCTAACGACTAATCGTCTTCCTCATTGTGTTCCTCTTCTTCCTGTTGGTTAGCTTGAAGTGCTTTTTGATATCCTTCCCAAGTATCATCATTCCACTTCTCCATCATATCCCAGCTGTTTTCGTTCATAATCAGTGAGCAAGCTGTTTGATCCTCGGTAGCTGAAACATGAGGGTGTGGTAGATACATTGAACAGATATACTGACTTGGATCTTCTGACCGTCCCAGAGTTATGTAGTTTACCCTAGACTGCTTGGCATGGTTTGTGTGACGCTTCGTCCTCCGGGCACATCGGGATATACATAAGTATAGATAAGGGGAATATTCTAATCATTCATTCATATTTAGAATACCCTAGACCTCGCTCTGGAATAATCAACACTGGCGCCCTAGTTAGTCTCCTCTTCAGCTCCTAGAAAGACGACTCACAGGACTCGCTCCACACGAGCATAACTCCCTTTCACGTTAGATGCGTCATCGATGCTATCAATCTACAAAAGTCCTTTACGAACTGCCGATAATAGCCTGCCAAACTCAGAAAACTACGAATCTCAAAGACAGTTTTCGGTCGCTCCCAGCTCATCACGGCATCAGTCTTTGACGAGTCCATTGACACTCCATCCTTTGACACCACGTGTTTAAGGAATCTCACCTCTAACATCCAAAACTCATACTTCTCGAACTTCGTATACAAGCGATGCTATCTCACAAGCAATAAGACAACATACAGATGCTCCTCATGTATCTCCCTTCTGGGTGAATAGATCAGAATGTCACCCACAAACACGACCAGAAAACTATCCAGATAAGGGTGGAAGATACAGTTCATCAAACCCATAAATATCGCAGGGGCATTCATCAAACCAAATGGCATGACCAGAAACTCGTGGTGACCATAACAAGTCTAGACGACGATCATCGCTATGTTCTCGTCCCTAATCCTCATCTGATGGTATCCTGATCTCAAGTCAATCTTTGAGAAGCAGCGTGACCCCTTCAACTGGTCAAACAGGTCATCAATCCTCGTCATAAGATACTTGTTCTTCACCATCACCTGATTCAGCTTTCTATAATCTATGCACAATCTCAAGGACCCATCCTTCTTCTTTACGAAAAGAGCTGGAGCTCCCCATGACGACGTACTTGGCCGCACAAACCCCTTGTCAAGCAACTCCTGCAACTACACATTGAGTTCTCGCAACTCAACATGTGCAAAGTTGTACAATGGCATAGAGATGGGAGCAACTCCCAAAACAAGATTAATGGAGAACTCCACATCACGGCTCGGTGGAAACTCAAACAGATCGTTAGGAAAAATATCTAGATAGTCGCAAACCACATGAGGTAACTCCTCTCGAACCCCAACTATCTCATTCAACCTGAGAGCAGAAAAGAGAAAACCCAAGTTCCCTCGAACCCGAGCAGCATCGGGCATAGACGCCAAGCCCTCATCCCGATCACCCACAAAGTAAAAGCACTCACCCTCCAGTGTACAGATCGACACTCTTCATCCCTCACAATCTATAAAGGCATGGTAGGTAGTCAACCAGTCCATTCCTAAGATGACATCAAACGTGGTCATGTCTAGAATGATAAAATGAAACTCTAAACAACGATCGATGACTCCTAACTCACAAGATCTGCAAACTTTACTCAACACTGCATTCCCACTGACTAGGGTCTCTACACTCAACACACTACCCAACGAATCTGCCACCAACCCCAATGTAGATGCAAAGGCAGAAGATATAAAAGAATGTGATGCTCTTGTGTCGATGAGGACAACGGTCTGATCTACAGACTTGAAGAGTACCTCTGATCATGGCTGAAGTAGTTGTAGCATCAGACATAACTAGTGCTTTGGAAGTACCGGTACCAGCAAGGACATAAGCTCTGGCGTGTGGTGCTCTGGTTTGTCCACCATAACCCTGGGCTGACGGTTGCCTCACAGATTTTGATGAGGCACCTCCTTCTACAAACCTAGACGTCTGGGCCTAAGGTTACTACGGAGTCTATTCTCTCTGGGTAGATGGAGCAACCAATGCTCCCGTCGCACTCTGAACACTCCCTCCTCAAGAATAGTATTTGCGAATATACCTAGACTGACCACACTCGAAACACACTGGTGGGTCTTTCGCCTGTGACTGAACAGGTGCTGAACTCTATGCCTGGCCCTTCTACGGGCACTCAGATGAATGCTGCGTCAGCTGTCTGCATCGGTAACAGATAAACTCTCTCTGCTCCGGCCTTCTTGTCGAGGCCACTAAAAGTGCAGACGTAGACAACTGCGACTGATATGATCTAGCAAAATGCAAAATAGGTCTAGACAACCTCTGATGCTTTTTTTCGTGCCTTTGGAATAGTGCATCTCCACTACCCTGCTGACTTCTACTCTCTCTAACTCTATGATTCTTTGCTAGTGAGTTCTCTACTCGGATAGCGGCTTCCACCAACGCGATGTACACTTTCAAATCCAAAGTTGTAATTTTATCCTTGATAGCCGATCGAAGGCCCCTTTCAAACCTCTTACTGCGCAATTCCTCTATAGATACCATCTCAGCTACGAACCACAGGTTTGCGAACTTGGCCTCATACTGGACCATAGTAAGGTTCCCCTGAATAAGGGAGAGGAACTCCTCTCAGTATGTCTCCCCCGAAGATCTCGAGAAATACTTCTCCAAGAAAACTCTCGTGAAGGCGGTCCATGTGTCATCCATCGCGGTCTTGGCAAACTTCCACCATTCCGTCGCATCCTCTCGCAGTTGGAATGCCGCAAATTTCACACACAAGGCATCCTCCTCAATATCAAGAGTACCAAAGATCGTTGTAGTCACTTCCAACCCCTCAGTAGCAACTTTGGGGTCTGGCTCCCCAGAAAAGGATGGAGGATCCAATTGCCGAAACTCCCTCATAGCCACAGTGGCTCTTGGCTCAGGAGTCCTCACTCTGAGCCTGGTCGCCTCTACCATAGATCTCATAGTAGTAAGCATCTCTTGTACGACGTCAGCACCGCCCATCTGTTCTTGTGGGGCATGAACATCCTCCTCTTTCAGAACGTGAACATACGCACGACCTCGGCCACGACCCCATCCCCGTCCTCTCCTTATGGACAAAAGTCTATATAAAATAATTTAACAGGATAAGCTTTCCTACAACTTGTTATTCCGTAACATAAACAAATAACGCACTTAAGCATGCTAACACGTAGCCACTTAAGGTTATGTAAACACGTCTCACATATCGCGGAGAACCAACAAGACAGACTCGTCCATTTGGATAGCCTATTCAGATTCCTTGCTAGAAAATATGTCGGCCAAACGCGTTTCTAACTTGGTTTCCAAACATGTTAATCCAAACGCCTCAAGGCAAGAATAATCCAACCCAAGACCCAACCTCCATACCTGAATATACACAAACTATCATGCTCGACAAGTTAACCGCATGTTAGAAAAATGTTTAAACACATGCAAGCAAGTATACGCAATCATCCTCAACAGGTGATAAATCCTCTTCCTATGACTCTTAGATATTCGAACCCAGAGCTCTGATACCAATTTGTCACACCCCAAAATCTAGGGTCACATGAAAATCTACCAAACACCAATTTTATATAAAAAAAATAGATTTTTATACAATCAAATCCACCTGTTGAAACCACAGAATACCCAATATGCAGCTCTCAAAAACAGAAAACATCTAGTTCCAACATGCATAAGTATATCACCCTAAGGCGTACAAAATACGTCTTTAGAAATAGGCATACAAAAAGAAAAACTAATAAAATTCTTCCGCCACCACGGGCTGTAACACCCCGGTTCAGACCCTAGTAATAACCACCTAGATTGTAATAACCCGACCCGGATCCTAGTTGTAACAGCTCGGACTGTAACTACTCACCGAACGATCTAAGCCCAAATCCTAATATTAGCGATGAATAGATAATGAGAACCTAGGTCGCTACATAAATAAGGAAAATCGTAATTAGCCCGAGAAACCCAAAGTGACACGAAACCCTAATTTTAACCCAAAAATCCTAAAAGAGACCAAATACTCAAAGGTAAAACCCTAATACTTAGAAAAGTCTTGAAACATCTTAAATAGAGTAAATAATATAAAATATTAAATTAAAAAATTATAAAATTCTCATAATTAGGGTAAAATGATTATTTTGCCTTTAGTAAAGCAAAAAGTCGTAAAAATTCAAAAGTTGACACATGGATATCCAAAATCAGAAATTTATATATAATTAATTAATAAAATACAAAATATTAACAAAAATAATCAAAATGCCCTTGCATGTCCGGCCACCTAGGAATTTGTGCTCAAAAAGCTACTTTTTGCCATTTTAAGCTTAAAAATGAGAAAAATATGTATAAATTAAGTATTATTTTGACCCAATGCTTTTTATACAAGTAATATATATACTAATACAATAATATAGATCAAAAAAGCAAACAAATAATTATTTAAAATCTATACGCAATAAATAAGTCAAAAAACTAATTCTAGTCAAACTAGCTTAATTTAGCTTAAAAGCCTACACTTATTTATTTAATTACTATCAAAATTATGATAAAT
>JAOTRH010042232.1:0-20088 GCA_034768845.1 Heliamphora exappendiculata
ACAATTTCAATGCACGTTGAAATAATTTGGTGACTTCTCTTAATGGGATGGCATACATTAAATAAAATTCTTTGTAACTGTGCTAAAAAATTTCGATTTCAAATATTGTGCATTGCATGAGATTGGCATAATGGTGGTGTTTGATATTACTAAAACTAACATTTTATGCTTTTAAAATATGTTGTGAGTGTTTCTTAAACATTATATATTACATCTGAAACATAAAGTTGTAATTATAGTTCGTAGCATAAGATATGAGTGTTTGTTAAAACAAATAAATTACAGTTGTAACACAAAAACATTAGCTATAGTTTGTAACAAAAGTTGTGGGAATCTAAAAATAATTATAACTTATAGCTAAAATTAATTGCAATGAGTAGTTTTGCCAAACACCACAAAATTCTCATTTCAATGCACATATGACAAACAAAATTAAACTACTATTGCCTAAATATTATCTAGATTTACACCATGTATAATTTGAACATTAATGTTTTTATGCGACTCAATTGATCCACGTGAATGCACACAAATTAATATGTTTCTATCACTTGCCATTCTATGGTCACCAGGAGTGGTAGAAGTGGTCATTTTGAGTGCTAATTATGGTTACATTTGAGTGGTAGAAACATACATGTTCTTACACATTTGATTTACTACTTGGCATCCTATGGTCATATAGAGTAGTAGAAGTGGTCATATTCAGTGGTAAGTATGATCAGATAAAGTGGTAGAAGTGGTAATCGCCAGTGGTCACTTTGAGTGGTGGAAACACGACTTTAAGGTAATACATTGCTTCCAATGATCACGGGGTGGTAGAAGTGGTCACATATGGTCCAAATGAAACACTATTGGCATGAAACCTATGAGTTACCACATGGCTTCCAAAGGTCACGTTCAGTTGTAGAAGTTGTCAGTTTGGGTGGTACAAACCCCAATGACCTAAGACCTAAAACTTACCATATCGCATTGAGTGTCATATTAAGTGGGAGAAATTATCATATTTAGTAGTAGAAGTGGCCATATATGGTAGTAGAAAATCTCTTGGCATACAACCTTAGACTTACCACATGGCTTAAAATTGTCACATTCAGTGGTATAAGTTGTCATGTCTAGTGGTATAAGTTGTCACTTTAAGTGGTAGAAACAGTTATGACCTAAAACCTAATATTAACCATAATGCGTCCAAGGGTCACATGTAGTGGTAGAAATTGACATCTTTAGTGGTAGAAGTGGTAACATAGGGTCCAGATGAAACACTTGGCATGAAACCTGTGAGTTACCACATGGCTTGGTCACATTCAGTTGTAGAAGTTGTCATGTCAGTAGTAAAAATTATCAATTTAAGTGGTTGAAACACCCATGACCTAAGACCTAAGACTTACCACATGGAATTGAAGGGTAACATCTAGTCGTTGAAGTGGTCATATTTAGTGGTGAAAGTGGTCACTTTAAGTGGTAGAAACACTCTTGGTCTTTCACCTTTGAATACCATTTGGTATCCTATGGTCACATTCCATGGTAGAAGTTATCATGTCAAGTGGTAAAAGTGGTCATCTTGAGTCGTTGAAACACTCTTCGCCTTACACCTTTGACATACCACTTGGCATCCTATGGTCACATTCCATGGTAGAAGGCCTCATCTCCTATGATAGAAGTGGTCACATATAGTGGTAGAAACACACTTTTCTCTACACCTTTAATTTAATACATTGTTTCCCATGATCACGTGGAAGTGGTAGAAGTGGTTATGTCCTATGGTAAAAGTGGTAACTTTGAGTGGTACAAACACACTTTTCCTTTCACTTTAAAGTTAATAAATTGCACCTTTAATTTAATACGTTACTTCTAATTTCATACATTGTTTCTTGCACCTTTAATTTAATACTTTGGTTCCAATTTTAATACACTTTTTCTTGCACCTTTAGTTTAATACACTTTTCGTTGCACCTTTTATTTTAACAATGCATATGACACATTAGCTACTAAAAATTATTTTGTCCCATAGTTCAAGTGGGAATATGAAAGGGTCATATCTAGTGGTACATGATTACATATTACGAGTGATAGAAGTTGTCACACATTGTGGTAAAAATACACTTGACATATGGACAAAATGTTAGCATATGACATGTAAGGGTCATAACTAGTGGTAGAAGGTGTCCTGTTGACTAGTAGAAGTTGTAACATTTTGTGGAAGAAACAAACTTGACATATGAAAAAAAGTGGAAGCACATGGCATTCAAGGGTCAAATATAGTGGTAGAAGGTGTCATCTTGAATGGTAGAAGTTGTCACATTTTGTGGTAAAAGCACACTTGACATATGAAAAAAGTGCAAGAACATGGCATTCAAGGGCCACATATAGTGGGAGAAAGTGTCATGTTGACTGCTAGAAGTGGTCATATATTGTGGTAGAAGTACACTTTACCTAAGACCAAAGTGTTAGCACATGGAGTCCAAGGGTCATATCTAGTTGTAGAAAGTGTCATCTTGAATGGTAAAAGTTGTCACATTTTGTGGTAGAAATGTACTTGACATAAAAAAAGTGTAAGCACATGGCATTCAAGGGTCACATATAGTGGTAGAAAGTGTCATCTTGATGGTAGAAGTTGTCACATTAGGTAGTAGAAGCACACTTGACATATGGAAAAAAATGCAAGCACATTGTATTGAAGGGTCACATATAGTGGTAGCAAGTCTCATCTTGATCGTAGAAGTGGTCATATATTATGGGAGAAGCACACTTTACCAAGGATTAAAGTGTTAGCACATGGAGTCTAAGGGTCACATCTAGTTGTAGAAAGTGTCACATTTTATGGTAGAAATACACTTGACATACGAAAAAAAGTGTAAGCACATGGCATCCAAGGGTCACATCTAGTGGTAGAAGATGTCATATTGAGTGGTAGAAGTGGTGACATATTGTGATAGAAATACATTTGACCTAGAACTAAAGTGTTAGCACGTGGCTTCCAAATGTCACATAGAGTGGTAAAAAGCTGTCATGCTGAGTGGTAGAAGTGATCACATATGGTGGTACAAATGATCATCTTTGGTGGTACAAGTGGTCACACTAGGTGGTCGAAACAGACTTGACATAAGATCTAAAATTTGGCACATGGCTATCAAGGGTCATAGCTAGTGGTAGAAGTTGTCATCTTTTGTGGTAGAAGTGGTCAAATTATGTGGCAGAATTACACTTGACCTATGTCTATAGTTTTACCACATGGCTTCTGAGTGTCACACCTACTGGTAGAACTTGACATACTTTGTGGGAGAAGTGGTTACATTAGGTGGTAGAAACACCTTTGACCTATGTTCAAAGTGATAGCACATGGAATCCAAGTATCACATCTAGTGGTTGAAGTTGTCACATAGGGCGGTAGAAACACACTTGAGTTATGACCAAAGTGTTAGCACATGGCATGCAAGTGTCATATTTAGTGGTAGAAGTAATCATCTTTGGGGGTAGAATTGGTCACATTAGGAGGTAGAAGCACACTTTACATAAGACAAAAAAACATGGCACAACGCATTCAAGGGTCATATGTAGTTGTAGAAGTTGTCAATTTTTGCGGTAGAAATGATCACATTATGTGGTAGAAATACACTTGACCTATGACCAAGGTACTACCACAGGGCTTCTAAGTGTCACACCTTGTGGTAGAACTTGTTATACTTTGTGGGAGAAGTGGTTAAATATTGTGGTAGAAACATCCATGACATATGTCCAAAGTGGTAGAACATGGCATGCAAGTGTCATATTTAGTGGTAGAAGTAGTCATCCTTAGTCCTAGAAGTGCTCACATTAGTGTGGTAGAAATACACTTCACTATGGCCAAAGTGTTTGCACATTGAATGTTTGGGTCACATATAGTGGTCATACATAGTGGTAGAAACTCACTTGACCTATGAAAAAAGTGATAACACATGACATCCAAGTGTCATATGTAGTGGTAGAATTTGTCACATATGGTGGTATAAGTGGTCACATATGGTGGCAGAATTCACTTGACCTATGACCAAAGTTCTATCACATTGCATCCAAGTGTCACATTTTATGGTAGAATTGGTCACACATAGTGGTAGAAGTTGTCATATTAGGTGGTAGAAGTTGTCATATTAGGTGGTAGAATTCACTTGACCTATAACCAAAGTGGTACCACATGGCATCCAAGTGTCATATGCAGTGGTAGAACTCTTCATAGTTATTGGTAGAAGTGGTCACATATTGTAGTAGAAACTCAGTTCACAAATGACCAAAGTGATAACACATGGCATCCAAGTGTCACATTTTATGGTAGAATTTGTCATACATGGTTGTATAAGTGGTCACATTTTGTGGTAGAAATACACTTGACCTATGACTAAAGTGCTATCACATGGCATCCAAGTGTCATATGTAGTGGTAGAAATGATCATACGTGGTAGTAGAAGTGGTCATATATCGTGATAAGAACTCACTTGACCTATGAAAAAAGTGGTACCACATGGCATCCAGGTGTCATATGTAGTGGTAGAACTCTTCATACTTAGTGGTAAAAGTAGTCACATATAGTAGTAGAAACTCACTTAACAAATGACCAAAGTGGTAACACATGGCATCGAAGTGTCACATTTTGTGGTAGAATTTGTTATACATAGTGATATAAGTTATCACATATGATGGTAGAACTATACTTGACCTATGATTAAAGTGGTATCACATGGCATCCAAGTGTCATATGTAATGGTAGAAATTGTCATACTTAGTGGTAGAAGTGGTCCATATCGTAGTAGAAACACACTTCACAAATTACCAAAGTGGTAACACATTTCATCCAAGTATCATATATAGTGGTAGAAATGATTATACGTTGTGGTATAAGTGGTCACATTTGGTGGTAGAAATAAACTTGCAATATGACCAAAGTGGTACCAGATGGCATCCAAGTGTCACATCTTGTGGTAGAATTTGTCAAACCTAGAAGTATAAGTGGTCACATTTATTGGTAGAAACTTACTTGACCAATGACCAAAGTGGTAACACACGGCATCCTAGTGTCATATGTGGTGGTAGAAGTGGCCACATATTGTGGTAGAACTCACTTGACCTATGAAAAAAGTGGTACCACATGGCATCCAAGTGTCATATGTAGTGGTAGAATTTATCATATATGGTGGTATAAGTTGTCACATATGGTGATAGAAATACACTTGACCTCTGACCAAAGAGGTACCACATTGCATCCAAGTGTCACATTTTGTGGTAGAATTGGTCACAGATAGTGGTAGAAGTGGTCATATCAGGTTGTAGAAGTCACTTGATTAATGACCAAAAACGTATGTAGAAACACTATTGGCCTTACACCATTGACTTATCACTTGGCATCCTATGGTTACATTTATTGTAGAAGTGGCTATGTTCAGTGGTAGAAGTTGTCACTTTGACCGGTAGAAACACTCTTGGTCTTGGACACTTGGCTTATCACTTGGCATCCTATGGTCAAATTTCATGGTAGAAGTGGTCATGTCCAGTGGTAGAAGTAGTCGCTTTTATAGTAAAAGAGTTGATATATAGTTGTAAAAATTGTCATAATGTCCAATGGTAGAAATACGCTTAAAGCTTTGTTTCTCTTCATGGCATTTTGGTAAACTTTTATAGTAAAAGTGTTCATCTATAGTTGTAAAAATTGTCATAATGTCCAATGGTAGAAAATGTGTTAGGTAAACACATGGAATGGTTGGGTCACATTTTGCACATGGAATGTTTGGATCACATTTTGTGGTAGAAGCGATAATGTTGAGTGGTAAAAGTTGTTATATGTTGTGGTAGAAATTGACTTGACCTACTACCAAAATGCTTGCACATGGAATAGTTGGGTCACATTTTGTGGTAGAAGTTATGATCTTGAGTTGTAGAAGTTGTCACATATTGTGGTAGAAATACACTTGACCTACTACGAGTGTTTGCACATGGAATGCGTGGGTCACAATTTGTGGTAAAAGCTATCATATTGAGTGGTAGAAGTTGTCAAATATTGTGGTAGAAATTGACTTGACCTACTACCAAAGTGTTTGCACATGGAATAGTTGGGTCACATTTTATGGTAGAAACTATAATGTCGAGTGGTAGAAGTGGTCATATGTTGTGGTAGAAACTCGATTCACCTAGGGCAAGTGTTTGCACATGAAATGGTTGGGTCACATTTTGTGGTAGAAGTTATTATCTTGAGTGGTAGAAGTTGCCACATATTGTGGTAGAAATACACTTAACCTACTACCAAAGTGTTTGCACGTTGAATGGTTGGGTCACATTTTGTGGTAGAAGCTATCATATTGAGTGGTAGAAATATTCACATATTGTGGTAGAAATTCACTTGTCCTACTACTAAATTGTTAGGATAGGGCATTGCAGGGTCATATTTTGTAGTAGAAATAATCATATTGAGGGGTAGAAGTAGTCATATATTGTGGTAGAAATTCACTTGACCTAGGGCCAAAGTGTTTGCACATTGAATGCTTATGTCACATTTTGTGGTAGAAATGATCATGTTGAGTGGTAGAAATGGTCATGTATTGTGGTAGAAATTCACTTGACCTACTAACAAAGTGTTAGCACATTGCATTGTAGGGTCACAATTTGTGGTAGAAGCTATCATATTCACTGGTAGAAGTTGAAACATATTGTGGTAGAAATTTACGTGACCAATGGCCAAAGTGTTTGCACATGTAATGGTTGGGTCACATTTTGTGGTAGAAATGATCATATTAAGTGGTAGAAGTTGTCACATATTATGGTAGAAATTCACTTGGCCTACTACCAAATTGTAAGGACAAGGCATTGTAGGGTCACATATTGTGGTACAAACTATCTTCTTGAGGGGTACAAGTAGTCATATATTGTGGTAGAAATTCACATTGAATGTTGGGTCACATTTTTTGGTAGAAATGATCATGTTCAGTGGTAGAAATGGTCATATATTGTGGTAAAAATTGAATTCACTTAGGGCTAAAGTGTTTGCACATGGAATGGTTGGGTCACATTTTGTGGCAAATACTTTCATATTGAGTGGTAGAAGTTGTCATATATTGTGGTGAAAGCGTTTTTTAAAAGAAAACGTCTTTAATAAACACGTCGTCTTCACAAAAATATTTTTACACTAAAAACGTGTTTTTCCAACACGTTTTCTTTGACACTACACAAACCCAGAAAGACATGAAAATGTGTGTGTTAAAAACTATCAGCAACAGTTTTTCAATCGTCTTAACTTTTTAGTTCGCAAAAACTATCAGCGATTGAAACATACAGTCGCAAAAACTATTAACGGCAAAAACATTTCACAATTGGAGAAAAGAGTCTGCTGCTGTTGGCGATCAACTTGTGCTTGAGCGCGCGTTGGGCGTGATTTACAAAGAGGTTTTGGGGGTGCTAGACTCTTATTTGCTCTTGCGACGGCTTTTCAATCGTCACAACTTCTGTGTTGCAAAAACTATTAGCGATGGAAAAATATTGTCGCAAAAACTATTAGCAATAGGAAAATACCGCCGCAAAATATATTTTTCAAAATTCAACACTAAGAACGTGTTTATTGAACACACTTTCTTTACAAAAATATTTTTAAACTAAAAACGTGTTTTTCAAAAACGTTTTATTTGAAAATGAAATAAAACCCAGAAACACACGAAAATGTGTTTACTTGGCATCCTATGGTGGTTGAAGTGGTCATATATAGTGGTAAAAACTCATTTAACCTATGACCAAAGTGGTAACACATGGAATCCAAGTGTCACATTTTGTGATAGAATTGGTCATACATAGTGGTAGAAGTGGTCATATTAGGTGGTAGAAGTCACTTGACCTATGATCAAAGTGGTATCACATGGTATCCAAGTGTCACATTTTGTGGTAGAAGCTATCAATTCGAGTGGAAGAAGTCATCATATATTGTGGTAGAATTACACTTAATCTACTCCCTAAGTGATTCCACATGGAATGTTTTCGTCACATTTTGTGGTAGAAATGATCATCTTGACTGGTAGAACTTGTCATATATTGTGGTAGAATTTGACTTCACCTAGTGCCAAAGTGTTTGCACATGGAATTGTTGGGTCACATTTTGTGGTAGAAGCTATCATTTCGAGTGGTTGAAGTTGTTATATATTGTGGTAGAATTACACTTTGTCTACTGCCAAAGTGTTTCCACAAGGAATGCTTTCGTCACATTTTGTGGTTGAAGCTATCATTTCGAGTGGTAGAAGTTGTCATATATTGTGGTAGAATTACACTTTACCTACTCCCAAAAGTGTTTGAACATGGAATGCTTTTGTCACATTTTGTGGTAGAAATGATCATATTGAGTGGTAGAAATGGTCATAGATTGTGGTAGAAGTTTACTTCACCTAGTGCCAAAGTGTTTGCATATGAAATGGTTGGGTCATATTTTGTGGTAGAAGCTATCATTTCTAGTGGTAGAAATTGCCATATATTGTGGTAGAATTAGACTTTATCTACTCCCAAAGTGTTTGAACATAGAATGCTTTTGTCACATTTTGTGGTAGAAATGATCATGTTGAGTGGTAGAAATGGTCATAGATTGTGGTAGAAATTGACTTCACCTAGTGCCAAAGTGTTTGCACGTTGAATGGTTGGGTCATATTTTGTGGTAGAAGCTATTATTTCGAGTGGTAGAAGTTGTCATATATTGTGGTAGAATTACACTTTACCTACTCCCAAAGTGTTTCCATAAGGAATGCTTTTGTCATATTTTGTGGAGGAAATGATCATCTTGACTAGTAGAACTTGCCATATATTGTGGTAGAAATTCACTTCACCTAGTGCCAAAGTGTTTGCAGGTTGAATGGTTGGGTCACATTTTGTGGTAGAAGCTATCATTTCGAGCAGTAGAAGTTGTCATATATTGTGGTAGAATTACACTTTACCTACTCCAAAAAGTGTTTGAACATGGAATGCTTTTGTCACATTTTGTGGTAGAAATGATCATGTTGAGTGGTAGAAATAGCCATAGATTGTGGTAGAAATTGACTTCACCTAGTGCCAGAGTGTTTGCATATGGAATATTTGGGTCACATTTTGTGGTAGGAGCTATCATTTCTAGTGATAGAAGTTGTCATATATTGTGGTATAATTACACTTTACTTACTCCCAAAGTGTTTGAACATGGAATGCTTTTGTCACATTTTGTGGTAGAAATGATCATGTTGAGTGGTAGAAATAAATATAGATTGTGGTAGAAATTGATTTCACCTAGTGCCAAAGTGTTTGCACGTTGAATGGTTGGGTCAAATTTTGTGGTAGAAGCTATCATTTCGAGTGGTAGAAGTTATCATATATTGTGGTAGAATTATACTTTACCTACTCCCAAAGTGCTTTGACGTGGAATGCTTTCGTCACATTTTGTGGTGGAAATGATCATGTTGAGTTGTAGAACTTGTCATATATTGTGGTAGAAATTGATTTCACATAGTGCCAAAGTGTTTACACATAGAATGGTTGGGTCACGTTTTGTGGTAGAAGCTTTCATTTCCAGTGGTAGAAGTTGTCAAATATTGTGGTAGAATTACACTTTACCTACTCCCAAAGTGTTTAAACATGGAGTGCTTTTGTCACATTTTGTAGTAGAAATGATCATGTTGAGTGGTAGAAATGGTCATAGATTGTGGTAGAAATTGACTTTACCTACTGCCAAAGTGTTTGCACGTTGAATGGTTGGGTCACATTTTGTGGTAGAAGCTATCATTTCGAGTGGTAGAAGTTGTTATATATTGTGGTAGAATTACACTTTACCTACTCCCAAAGTGCTTCGACGTGGAATGCTTTCGTCACATTTTGTGGTGGAAATGATCATGTTGAGTGGTAGAACTTGTCATATATTGTAGTAGAAATTGACTTCACTTAGTGCCAAAGTGTATGCACATAGAATGGTTAGGTCACATTTTGTGGTAGAAGCGATCATTTCGAGTGGTAGAAATTGTTATATATTGTGGTAGAATTACATTTTAGCTACTCCCAAAGTGTTTGAACATGGAATGCTTTTGTCACATTTTGTGGTAGAAATGATCATGTTGAGTTGTATAAATGGTCATAAATTGTGGTAGAAATTAACTTAACCTAGTGTCAAAGTGTTTGCACATGCAATGGTTGAGTCACATTTTGTGGTAGAAATGATAATGTTGAGTGATAGAAGTGCTTATGTTAAGTTGTAAGTTTTGTCACATTGAGTGTTGAAAACACAATTGTTCTTCCACCTTAGTTTTACCACATTGCCTCCTAAGATACCCATCATTGCATGGTATGATCACACCACATAGAGTTAGTAAGTGATCATGTTCTTTTGTAGGTATGGTAACATTTAATGGGTGAATTATTATATGTAGTTTTTATTTTAATTATAAGCTTTCTTTTAGCTTAGCCATTGGTACTATATAATGGTAAAAATTATGAGATTGAATGGTAGAAATATTCTTATAGAGTGGTAGAAATGATCATATATATTGGTAAAAGTTGTATGTCTTTAGTTTTGGCGAGAAAAATATAAAACTCATTAGTCATATATAGTGGTAGGAATTATGATATTCAATGGTAGAATTGTTCATATATACTGGTAAAAATGGTTATACGTACTGATAAAAATTGGATGTATTATGTTTTTTGCGGAAAAAATTATAAACCATCTTGGGTTTTGTGAAAACCATTCCAATATTATTAAATATGTAATCAAGGGTTCAAATTGTTTTGAGTAATCATCCAATTGTCCAAATTAATTGGGACATGATGCCTCAAAACCAGATTTGTGTATCATAGAAAACTCCCTTGAATCGAGAATGAATCCGTTATCGATAAATGCTTTGAAGCTATTTCGGGGTGTGAGGGGGCATTATCCCCAACTAATAGGCCCTGTTTGGGCAAAATTGTATAAACTTTGCTTACTTTTGTTATTTTTGAACTTTTTTTAATTTTTTGACTAAAATTTTTTATTTTTTGAATCGTATCAATGAGGTGAATCGAAAAAGTAAAAAAAAATTTAATGAAACAATAAAAAAAATTCACTAAAGACAAAAATAAAAAACACTATTAGCTTATTTTGACTTTCTTTGAATTTTTTTTATATTTTGATTAAATTTTTTTTACTTTTCTGACTCATTTCAATAAGAGGAGTTAAAAAATATAGTATCTCAACTAAACGCTAAAAAAAATTCAAAAAAAAAAATAAGTAAAACAAAATTTGCAAATAAGCAATTATTCCAAACAAACCCATTGTAAGAATTCTATTTATATTAGATTGCATTCAATTAATAGTTTTTTTTATGGGTAATTAAGTTGGAGAAGGGAGCAATGGCACTTCAAGGTTCAAACCCTGGGGTATGTGGAGCATGGCAGCGCTGGCCACTTGTGCTCCCCTCCACATAATTAATAGTTTCTACTTCTATAGAAAAATGATCCACTATTATGATAAAATTAAAAATTAATTGTGGATGAGTCTTGTTTTGAGATCTCTTAAATGATTAGCTTCATTAAATTTATTTTATTAGTTTTAATTTTATTTTATAAAAAATTTATATTTTGATTAATTTATTCTTAATTTAAAATTTTTATGTAAAGTAACTTTATTCCCTTTTTATCACCTGCATACTAGTTTCAAGTTTAGATAATTATTTTGATCAGCATAATTATTATTGTATTAATGTATTATTTTTACTAAATATTGTAAATGATATTTTTATCATTATTTTAGATCTGAGATAGTTTTCAAATGATAATTGCTCGAAGCATTAGAAATTCTGTGAGATTTTTTATTTTTATTGAGAATTTTGATAAATTTTTACCACTATTTTGAGAAATAATTGTGACAATTGAAATAAGTTCAAATAGCAGTGAATGCATTAATTAAGGACAATTTAGTAATAGAAAAAATTAAGGAGACTAAATTTACTAAAATATTTTAGGAGATATTAATCCTTATATTGTTAGCCAAAATAAGTATGTCGAAAGACCTTCACGTAAGAAGGAAAAGGCCTCAAACATAAGAAAACTAAATCGCTACGCAAATAGGATTACAAATTTCCATGCAAAAAAACATTATTAAAATATACGAGAAAGACTTCACAAATAAAAATAAAGCCAATCACCATAAACCACATATCATCACATTCCTTTCATAGCAAACTAAAATGGTATCATAATCTGCACCTAATTGTTATAAAAGAACTTAATAAAGTCATAAATTGTCATCTAATCTCAATTTTAATATTATAATCGTCGATTAATTTGTGTCGATTTAATAAACGTTCAAATCATCCATTCATAGCTTAATTAGGTGACAATATAGTATAATCTCAATTTTAATATTATAATCGTCGATCAATTTGTGTCGATTTAATAAACATCTAAATCATCAATTCATAGCTTAATTAGGTGACAATATAGTTGTCGCTCACTTAGATAACCATTATTCTCATTTTAATAAGGAAATCCTCTTAATAAAATTCTATTAAGATAAATAAAAAATAAAAAACTTTATCGACTGAGTACGTAGTAATTTTACTGTTTTTAAGGATATATATTTTCGTCTTTTAAAGCACGTAACTCGATACAATAAGTTAAGACATTTTGATTCAATTATCGCTTCGCTGAGATATACACTCAAAATATAGATATGTCATGAAGAGCTCGTTTTATCATTCCAAAATCAGACGAAAAATACAATACTAAACTATCATATGATTTTACGTATAAAATAATATAAATGTAGGTTACTCAAGATTTTTTTCATACCACACAGTTATCTAATCTATGTATATAAAGAGGACATCGCTTGTCCTCGTCAGCAGCACTTGCGTCATGTAGTGAAAGACAATTTTATTCTTATTAAATTATAAGTTTATGTGTAACTATTTTGCTTATATTTAAGTTTATTTTGATAATTTATATTATTTATTTTTTAAAATTTATTGAGAAAATTATTCATGAAAAAAACTTAATTAATCCAATATTAATAACTAAATTATTTAAATATCTACTCTATATATATAAGGAGGGCATCGCTTGTCCTTGCTCGGTCATGTAATAAAAGACAATTTTATCCTTATTAAATTACGAGTTAATGTGTTGTTATTGTGCATATATTTTTAGTTTATTTTAATAATTTGTACTATTTATTTTCTAAAATTTATTGAAAAAATTATTCATAAAAAAACTTAATTGATTCGATGTTAATAACTAAATTATTTAAATATATAAATTTTAAATAAAATAAACTATTTATTTCTAAAATCACACGTACCTTTAAAATCAATATTATCATACACTATATCTATATGTATCTAATTGATCTACTTTTTTAAATAGATAATCATTTTAGCGTGCTCAATCAGATAAATGCTTTGAATTCTCGATATTATTTTAAGTTGACCGCATAAAAATTAAATTCATCCCTTTATTTTGTTTTTCTTTTTTTGTTCGGAGTTTTGTCCGTTAAATTAGTTTTAAATTAATTTATAATTATTATGGATATATTTTAAGTTTATTTTTATAATCCATACTGTTTATTTTGTAAAATTCATGGAGAAAATCATCCATGCAAAAATTTAAATTACTCGAATATTAATAACTAAGTTATTTAAATATATTTATTTTAAATAAAATAAATAGTTTATTCATAAACTCTAACATACCTTTAAAATCAATATTATAATACACTATATTTATAAATATCCTATTAATCTCATTTTTATATAGATATTTTTTTTTGATGTACTTTACACAATAAACAATTAATTTGCGATTAACCCATAAAAATCAAACTATAAATGTGCCTTACAAGATAAATGATTAGTTTGCACTAAACCAATAAAAATCAAACTTTATATTTCACCCTATATATATACATAAAGTGTGAGTTTTGTCTCTTTTATTCATATGGAGTTTTTATCTATTAAATTATGTGTGATTGTTATGCATTAATTTTAAATTTATTTTGATAATTCGTATAATTTATTTTATAAAACTTATTTTTTTTAAAAAATTGAGCACCCCAAACACTCTATTTTTTTTTAGTAAAATAATTATAGTACATTTAATTAAAAAGTTAATTCTACTTTTAAAATCAAAAAAACAATAAAGGATAAATTACACTCACCTCTCCTAAAATTTAAATTTATTTTAAGAATTTCTCCTAAAGTTATTGAAATGGCACTGATCTCTCCTATCAGTATTGTCTAACAAACGTCGTTAATAAAAAATAAATTTGTACTATTTTACCTTTGTAATTAAACTAATTTTTCTAATCTTCAGCCAAAATCGTTTTGCTCTCTTTCTATTCTCCATCTTGGAAAACAAGAAAAGATGTATACGAACGAAATATCCCGTCACAAGAAAAAGGAAAAAAATTGAATAGAAGAGCTTCCGAATATTTGGCGATTTAAGATGTGTCAATAGTGACTCATTTTTTCGATAAATTATTTTTTCGAATAGAAAAAAATTATGTAAACACTTACTCGAAATTTCACTTATCAGATTTTATTGTGGAAGGCACAATTTTTTTTGAAGAATTCACCGTGATATATATGATCCATGCATAATATCATGAAAAATGGATACAAATTTTTGACTGCTACTTAGTATCAACAATCAGTAATGCTATGAACCCAGAAATAAAATCTAAAAAAATACTTAAAAAGTGATTTGGATGGTTGAGATTCATTGAAGTGTGTTCCATATCCTATTAAATATGAATTTTAATCATCCAAATCACTTTCTGAATATTTTTTTGAATTTTATTTCTAAGTTCATAACATTACTAATCAGCAATAAGTCTGAAAAAATATCTAAAAATATTAAATTTAAATATTTGTACCCGTTGAAGTAAGGAACCATAGCATATATGTTTAGAATAGATTCTATTTTAAGAGAGTTGAATATCTCGTTGAAAAATTTTGTACATATGTTCTTTCTCAATGCATTCCTTTAAATAAAGACTTCGTTTTTTTATCTTTTCGGATGATAAATATTTCTCAAAACACATGAAGTGTGAATCAAATCCATGCAAGCGTGAATCAAATCCATGCAAATCCTTCTTCGTTTATCTCTACAAACCCTATTCTCTGTCGTTTTCACTCCTGCCATCTTCATCTTCTTCATCTTTATTTAATTAATTAAAATGATAAAACATTAACCGGATCGCTTTCCACTCCCGCCGTCGCCTTTGCCAGAGCCAACCCATCGAAGCAGACCACCGATTTAATTTCCCTCTCCGCCTTTTCAATCTCCTTCTCCGCCACTTGGATCACGTTCTCCTCGATTCAATCGAGTGGTGGTAGCTCAATCCCAAGAACACATGCTGAACTTCATACAGATCAAGAAAAATGAGTTGCAGACACGAGTCTTTCCTCCAGAAGCGACAATTTGTGGTTAATGTTGATTGCAATTTGTTCAATTGAGAGCACATCTGGAAAAGGAAATTGATTGAAGGGTTAAGAGCACATTTGGGTTCAATTAAGAGCACATCTGGGTTTATATATATATAAACTGAAATGGAAATGCTCAAGAGTCAGGTTTTGATTCTTTTGAAGTTTTACCCTTTAGAGAGAGTTCAGAAGATTTCTTTGTAAAAATCCCATTCTCTCTCTCTCTCTCTCTCTCTCTCTGTTCTTCGTTACTTTTCCCAAAAGTTTCTATTCCGAACTCGCTCTAATCTGCTCAATTCCCGCCAAACATTGAAAAATTACAGTACCCAGATTCTTCTTTGATGGAAGATCTATCCATACTGAGGTTCGGAGCAAGCAGTGCCACAAGACATGTGCGTTATATGACCATCAAAGCCCTTTAAATGTCTGATTGAAAGCTTCTTAAAAAAAATTAACTGGAAGTGCCATTAAATAATAATTAGTATTTATAAAAAAAACTTTTAATAGAACAAAAACAAATTTGTATTGTGAAATAATATAATAATTTTGTATTAAAATTACAACAAAAGAAAAATAAAATCAAATGATACACATAAAATTAGAATCTTAAAAAAAGGGGAGAGAGAATATGGAGTTAATTTTAATTTTTAAAAATAAAGCAGTTATCGAATAGGCTGGCTACTTGACCATCAACGGGTCTTGTCCGTTCATGGGTAGCATGAGAAATGTTAGGTTATCGATCGAAAAGCGTTGAACCGAATGTTATCGAACAAGTTAGAAAGTGATATGAGCGTTGAACCGAATGTTATCGAACAAGTTAGAAAGTGATACGAACATCGATCTAACTTTAGAATTTATTCGACTTTACTATAGATGTGCTAAAAAATTACAATGTATTTCATTTGCACAAATGTCATTATTTTTTATTTGTTAATTTATTTAAAATGTTAAATTTTTTAATAAACATGTTAATTATATATATATATATATTAAGAAAAGAATGATTTGAGAGTCCTATTTTGTGTTTTTCACCTCTACTACCAATATTCTTTTGTCCCGTGCCTAATTAATTTTGGTGTCCAATCCTCTCACTGTCATTATTTTCGACACGTATGAATGGTGTTTGGTATGATTTCACAAACAACTCTCCTTATTTGTTAGTATGTTGAGCATATGTTGAGCATATGAGTCGCACATGTTGAGCATATGCGTTGTGCTCTTCATGCGTGGGGATCGATGATGTGTGTGAGTAGAGTTTATTGTGGTTTTTTTTAGCTTTTTACTTGATAATGTTGCCTTCTAGTCTATGGTTCTAGGATGTTTGTATGATTCATAGCCTTCGAGATAATATGAGAGGTCACTTAGGCACGGGAATAATGTCGGTCAAAGATCCTTTGATGTTCACGTATGTTAGAAAACTTCTAGAAGAAGATAAAATTTCAAAAGACTGAGAGACAAAGAGCTTAGGGTTTCTTAGGATATATAAGAAGAAGAAAGAAATTGTAACACTTCGATCTTTCTTATAGTAATGATATTGCCTGTTTTGAACAAAAATTTCTCACGATTTTGTTCTTTTCAAATGGTTACTCATTTTTGCATTGCTCTCGCCCAAGCACATTTAACTGCAGAATTCTACTAGGGTCTCTACCACTTGAAAAAATGCTTCGTTGCTATGTAGAAGTCTAAGATTCTTCTTTTATAATTTAGGAACTCTTTTTCCATTTTCGATGTGGAATACCAGGATATCACAATCTATCCCCCTTAGGGCTGTACGTCCCCGTACAATAGCTTGCCAACTATCCCCCTTAGGGCTGTACGTCCCCGTACAATAGCTTGCCAACTCTGGTAGTCTGCCAGTCTTTATCGACCTGCCCACTTAGTAGCTCGCCCACATGTCACACGAGACCGCAGGTGTAACACTCTGACCCTTCACATGGCAACGATATTGTCCACTTTGAGCAAAAACCCTCACGATTTTGTTCTTCTCATGGGGTCACCCATCCTTGCATTGCTCCAGTGTAAGTATACTTAATTGCGGAGTTCTGCCAGAGTCTCTACCACATGAAAAAATACCTCGTTGAATGTAAGGGTATAAGATTTTTTCTTTATAGCTCAAGAACTCCCTCTCCCTTTCTGATGTAGGATACCAGGATATCACAATCAACCCCCTTAGGGCTGCACGTTCCCGTGTAGTAGCCTACCAGTCCTTATCGGCCCGCCCACGTGTCATGCGAGACGGCAGGGGCTCACACTCGAAGGTGAGAAGAGTCGGCTTTGATACCATCTGTAACACCCTGGCCCTTCACATGACAATGATATTGTCCAGCGTAAGCGCGTTTAACTGCGGAATTTTGCTAGGGTCTCTACGACATGGGAAAAGGCCTCGTTGACTGTAAGGGTCTAAGGTTTTTCTTTTATAGCCCAAGAACTCCCTCTCTCTTTTCGATGTGAAATACTAAGATATCACAGCAGGGGCCCACACGCGGAGAATGAGAGAGTCTGCTTTCATACCATCTATAACACCCTGACTCTTCTCATGCAACGATATTGTCCGCTTTTAACAAAAACTCTCACGATTTTGTTCTTCTCAATGGGTCACCTATCCTTGTATTGCTCTCGCCCAAGCACACTTAATTGCGAAATTGTGCTATGGTCTTTACCACTTAAAAAAAAATCTTGTTGCTATGTAACCCAAGAACTCTCTCTTCCTTTACGATGTGGGATACTAGGATATCATAGAAATGATATGAGAGTCATGCCTAGTATTCTTTACCTCCTTCGCCGATATTTGTTTGTTGCGTGGCTGGTTGATTTTTGGAGTTAATTTTCTCAGTGTCATTAATTTTAACACGTATGAGTCGTTCTTGGTACGGTTTCACAAACCAAACCCTTCATTTGTTAGTCGTACGCTGTGCCAAGGAGTCAGGTACAATGTACATCGTGCTCCACACGTGTGCTGACCTAGGAATGGTATTGTGTTAGTAGGATTGTGAAGCATCATCAAAATGACCTACGGATACTTGATATGGATGATTAGGGTCAAAGTTAGGTCGACCTAAGGATGAATGTCAAATAAACCCGACAAGTAGAGGTCTGTGTGACACTGTGACCTGGATCAGCGAGATTGGAAAGCTCTAAGGAGATCAAGATATCAAATTAACTTAAAGACTCTGTTGAGTTGGCAACACAATAGATAATGTATTTTATTAAGTGTAAACACTTGTACAATAGGATAATGTACTCAAAATTCTATTCTAGAACATCTCACTCACACGTCACTAGGGTTCACTCTCTTGAACACTTGACACACTCACTTTAGATCTCTCAAGTTTTCACATACAACAACTAAGGCCTGCTTTCCTTTTTATAGTCATCCACCTCCTCAATGGACAGTTAGGATTATCTTGATCCAATGACCCTTATTCATCATCTAGAACAATTAAAAAACTTTTAAGTTTCTATAATCTTCTCCCATGTTCTAGAATACTCCACATTACTCTAAGATATGGTAGAGTCTTCTACCTTCTTTTAAAAATTCTGAAATTTTTTGGACCCTTCTACAATTCAAGATGCTTCCGAATTTTTCTAGAGTCTTCTAGAAAGTTCTTTAACATTCTAAAGTTTTTTTAGAAAGTTCTTCAACATTCTAGAATCTTTAAGAAAGCTTTAAAATCTTTTATACCCTTTTTAAAAATTTTTAAATTATTGTAGAAAGTGGGTAGTGACTCTTTAGACTAAACTAAAATGAGATTGGCGTGGTTTTTTTTTTAAACATTTCTCTTGTCAATTCGTCAGTCATGGCTATATCCATCAATACTTGTAAAGCGAATGGTCCCCATGGATAGCCAATAGAGATGCGTGGGTTTTAGATTTCTGTAAATTGGAAAATGATGGCTAAAAAAGATGAGGCTGCAGCCTGCAGCTTCCAACATCAAAGCACAAAGAGCGCGCAACCCCCAATTCTTTCATCTTTTCAGTAGGTAGAGATGTGAAAAAACTGTTCATCTTTACTCTCCAAATTTGTCTGTGTTGAATTGGGATCAGAATATCCTGCACTCTTAAAACAATATTTTTTAAGTTCCAATCACACACCAAAAAAATAAAAATAAAATAATTATTTTTTATAAAATTATTTTTATTATAAAATATTTTACATTAAAACAAATAGAGCATGTCTGCTCACCCTATCAACTTTTTGTCTAAAAAAAAGATGGAAGCCACCCCTTACTTTTTTTAAAGAATTATAATTATAGGAGTATAAGTTTTATACATTTTAAAATTATATAGGTTTGTCCTTTAGATTTTTTCTTTTGAAAACCTGAAATATATGATGGATTGTGTTTTGTAATTGAAGTAATAGAAATTTTGTTGATAATAGATTTTAATTGGAAAAAAAAGTACAAAAATATTCACCCCTAAAGATTTGTAAGAATCATTTTTCATTCTGGATTAAAATTAAAATTTAAAAAATTGTTTATTTTTATAAATAAATTTAAATTTATTGTGGATTTCACAATGCTTATACACTTCTTAACTGGAAGAATTAGATAAATAATTTTTTTGAACAAAATATTAAGAAAATCAACTTTAGTGTAAAGTTTAAAATTTTTTTAGATTAATCTATTCAAGATGAATAGAAAAGCTAAAAAATTTGATCAACATTAAAAAAAAAAATTATATA
>JAOTRH010042243.1:0-20086 GCA_034768845.1 Heliamphora exappendiculata
AAACCCCCCCCCCCCCCCCCCCCCAAATAAAAATAAAATAAAAATTAATCCCTTAGTTTTACGTTTTTCCTAAAAATAAAATTTAAAAATTTTAAAAAAAAATTCAAACCCTCTTTTTTTGGTGATAAAATAAATTGCCTTTTTATTGTTTATTCAAAATCCTAGTGTCCCTACTGTTTTAATCTCCATTGCAAGGGTCCCTAAACTAAGATATCGGCATCACACCATCATCAAGATAAAGCATCATTCATCACCATTCATCATCATATCAAAACACATTATCATATCATATGGGGGATCCTAGGCATGCATCTATATTTCACATATAATAAAAACATGCTTTGGATTTGAAATAGTAGGGATAGGTAACCTACCGATGGTCGCTGACCAGAGATGTGATGGTTGGGCTCCCGCAAAAGAACGTCAGCAGCAACCGCCTCAGCAGGAAGCTCGTAGCATCTCATCCCGCGGTATACTATGCGGTGAGGGACCGGATCGTAAGTATGCGGGTTAAAAGGTGCTGGATCACCCTCTCAGAGTTCGGATCCAGAAAATCAGCCATCGCGGCCTCAGCGGCAGCATCTGTAGCTGCCTATGCCTCAGCAGCAGCCCGTGCCTCCTCCTCGGCTGCCTGGCGAGAGGCACGCTCTGCCTCAAGCAGGAGAGCATCCATTGCAGCACTAGGCTGCGTAGCAGTGACCCCACCGGCAGGCTAACTAGTGGTCATATCCCTGAGAGCCCCCGTGGAGGAACTCTCAGTAGCAGCAGGACCTCGTCGTGCCCCTAAGTCGTCGTCTCCCTGGCCCTGGCCCGCCATGAAGAGGAACGGGATCACAAATAGAAGAGTAAACATTGTGAGAAAGCTAGGAAGTAAGAAAAAGTAAGAAAAGGGAGCTTAGAAGTTTAAGAGACAAGAGGAGAGCGAGAGAGAGCTTGAGAGCACGAGAGAACTAGAGAGATAGTGAAACGTGCACAAATCAACCAGTTCGCGCGTCTTAAAGGTACGAATACGCATCTTAAAGGTACGAATTCGCGTCTTAAAGGTAGCGGTCGCCATGTTGCATGTTGGTGACCGCCATGTTCTCCAAACGTCACATGTCGACCACCATGTCTTAGGGGTTTTTACCCGGCGGCCGCTATGTCAAAGGGGTTTCACCTTGGCGACCGCAATGTTGTCAAACATCACGTCATTTCCATCTTGGCGACCGCCGGGTCAGAGTGTCATTATTGTGTGTAGAGTTTCTAAGGGACTGTTTGGGGGTTTTGTTAGTTTGTTAGCATTTGGTGTTTGTGCTTCATGAGATTTTTTTGTTAGTTTAAAAAAAAAAAACTTCTTCGCTTCAAAACTTTTATTTCTCTAAATTCCTTATTTTGTGGGTATTTTCCAGAATATTTGTGTCAATATTTTCGTCCAATAAATTTAATTTTAAGCTGTAACTAGGCTTTCGAATATTTTTAGCTCACGTCTCGTCTCGAATTTTTAGGTCTTAACTTGACCTACTAATTCGTGGTTTTTCTCCCGGTAAATTTAACTCTAAGTCATAAAATTTGACTTTTAGTTATTCTTATCCCGCTTTCACCCCAAAATTGAGAGGTCTTAACTTGACCGATCACTTTGTGATCGTTTTCCCAGTTAAGATAATTTCTTGGATCTTAACTCGATCCTTTTAGTTATTTTACCCTCAACCGAGTTCTTAGATCTTAAAACTCGATCTTTGACTTGCTTACACTCCCTTTAAATCTTAACTCGATCTTTAGAATTTGTTCGATTATACCAGCATCTGCATCATGTTAACATCTATATCATACTACATTTTGCATCATATTTTGCATCTTTGCATTTTTGCTTCAGGAATTACGTTTTGGTCTGATCCCTAGCAAAAGGGGTATGTTGAAAACTCGATGAAAGTTCGAGTACGACCAACATCATATGTATGCTTGTGTGTTTGTGGCCTAAGATTGATAGTTCGGTCAAATAGCTATTGTCTCTGGATCTTTGATATAACTTGTATCACGCGTTGCTATACGAGTCATATCAAAGAGGGGCAACTGTAGACACCCCAATTTGACCCCACCCAATCTTAGGTGGATCCGATGATGAAAACAAGTGAAATAAGTGCTTCAATTCGATCCTCGAAAAGTGATCCAAGCTCGGAATTTGAACCTTAACCATCAAAACCTTCAAAACCAATAACTTATTGTCCAAGAAATTCCCAAACCTGGCGACCGCCAACTCCATTGTAGCGACCGCCAATAGAACCTTGTGGAACCTTTTTCAACATGGCGACTGCCAACTCACATTGTGGCGGCCGCTAACTCCAAATGGCCAGACGTGTCTAAAAACGTGTCAACATCTCATTAGTTGATAAACAAACTCTATAAATACTGTACCTCTGGTACGTTTTCAAGGACAGAAAATTAGAGAGAGGTTTAGTAAGAGAAATTCTATCGAAACGCCGAGTAATTTCGAGCCTCGACGCCGAAGCCTTACCGAAATACCATAAGCTGAGTCTTCGAAATCCTACAACCCTAGTTGGGATCACTACTCGAGAATTGGAGCATTGGAGCACATTTTCCCAATTCGATGACTCCGTAACAATCCAGGTATTCCGCTTGAATCCTCGATCCTTCTAGATCCATCTTCTATCTTTTGGAGCGATCAGGTTAATATTTATCTATTTCTTTCAACTACATTCTTGCATTACTTATTAGTTGTTATGTTTATGTTTAAATTCAAGTTTTAGCTTACTTGTTTATTTATTTGCTTATTTATATTAAAGTTTAACTAAAATAATTAAATAGTACTAATATTTTTTGCGATTGCAATTTACAATGTTGTTAATCATTATAATCTAAGGACTTACATAAAAATGGTTGTAATAATCAATATTACACCCATTTAATTTAAATACTCAATTTCCTTTCTTTTTTTTCTTTTTATGTTAATTTAATATTCTAGCTTTTATTTTCTTTTTCTTTTCTTTTAGTTAAGTCTCTTTTCTTTTAATAGCATTCAATTTCATTTCCTTTTCTTTTCTTCAATATTAATGTTTCATTTAGCTTATTGTAATTTTCTTTCAATGTACCATTTATTTCTTTTTTTTTTTCTTTTCTTACAAAATTAGGTTAATGTTCTTTTATTACCATTGTTTTAATATTCAAGCTTTCATTTTTCATTCTCCTTTTCTTTTAATAATAGTATAGTTTATTATTAGTTTTAATCTCTTTATAAAATTTCATTTAGTATTTTTTTAGTATTCATTTTTCTTACAAAACTTCATTTTCTTTTCTTTTCTTTTTTCTATGATTACATTCTCTTTTCATAGCATCTACTTTATTTTTATCGTTTATTTTGAGACCCAAAAATCATAAAAAGACTTTCAAGCTATTTTCTCCTTTTAATAAGATTAAAACTCTTTTATTCATTTCATTTTTTTTATTCCCTTTTAAAATATAAAATGTGAATAGTTAGATTTTCTTATTAAGAGTATTTTCTAATCTTTTTATATTTCTTTCTTTTGTCAAACTCCTTTTCTTTTCTTTTAGAATCTTAAATTCTATTTTGTTACAATTTTTTTTTCTTTTTTAATAGGTTTTTTTTTATGCAGAATTTTATCTTTTTTATTCATTTCTCATTTCTACCTAATTTTCTTTGATAACAACATGCTTTGATTATTTTCTTCAAAATTATGCCTATATTAGATTAGCTTATTTTTGTTTATGATCTATGTTTAGGTAATTTCAGCAACTTTAGCATATTTTTTTTATTCTTTTAACCAAATCATGCTAGTTTAGATTGTTTAAACAATATTGCATGTGGGTATATGTACCATGTATCATTTAGTTAGAAATTGCATGCCCTAGGACTTAGGAGTATACCACTTTATTTGTTTTGATTTGGAGTGCTATGTGCATATCTTATGTATTTTTCATATTTAATTTTGGATATTCTCTCTTTGCCTCCATTCTCTTTAGTTGCATGCATTTGAAATATTCTATTAAAGAACCAATGATCATTAGTAGAGGCCAACCTTATGGTTGGGCGAACGGGGTGTCTAACACCTTTCCTGATTCGTACCTTAGCCCCCGAATCCTCTTTCTCTAGTTAACGTTTTAAAAGATCAGTAGCTAATTTTATTTTTCTTAGTTTTTTCTCAAAAACTAAGTGGCAACTCTATTTTTAATAAAAAAGAGTTTTTAAATTTTAGTTTTCAAGGTGTTAAAAGATTTTTCTAAACATTCTTTGAATTTCTTATTTTTGAATATTTTTTAAAATGACCCCTAAATCCCAACGCCACAGACCGAAGCTATGTCAGCTATTTAATTTCACTTGGCATGGTCAGTTGACTAGATAGTAAAATTAAAAGAAATTGGCATGTCTAGTCTTATGAAGGATAGTAGACGTCCTCCCATCAAAGTATGCTATTCTCAGGTTACCAGGCTGCTGACGAATTAATTTTAAAATGGTAGAAGGAACCAAATTAAAATAAATTCAAAGTTTTGCTCATCATAATTAATGGGTTTTTTTAATTTTGTGATTCCCAAGATTAAAATGACTTTCAACCCACTCGCTTTAATACTCAAAGAAAATAAACTAACAGGACTGAATTTTGTTGATTGAAAATGTAACTTGGATATAGCTTTAACTACAAATGGTATTCCTTTATTACCAGAAAATGTGTTTGTTTCTGAAAAAGGTTCTTCATCTAGGCCGAAAGGCATGAAGCAAAAAAAGGTTCAGAAACATGGAGACACGATTTTCAGGGTAGTTAGTGGGCCACGGACTGGTGTGAAAAAGCCGAAAGGCATATATTTTTACTTCAACCGAACTCGGCACTAGAAAAAGCTATGTCTAGTATTTCTCAAAAGGAAGAATAAATAGGGTAATTTTTGTTCACTGGTTGTGAAAATATATTTAGCGGTATTATCTACCGGTACCTGGTGTGTAGATACAGGAGCCGCTAGTCATATCTTCAATTCATTACAGGGATTCTAAAAAATCCAACAACTTAGTGATGGAGAGATTTACCTGCATATGGTCAATAATATAAAGGTAATAGCTGTTGTAGTAGGAAATATCACTCTTAGTTTTGGTAGAGATCGAGTTTTAATATTAAGATATTGTGTTTATGTACCCTTCATTAGAAAGAACTTAGTTTCTGTTTCTGGAATGGTTAAAGACGGATATGTGGTTTATTTTGATAACTCTATGGTTTTTATGGATAATAAGCAGGCTATCTGTTCTGGTACATTGGTGAATGATCTTTATATTATTACTCCATTCTTTCCTACACTGCAACTGACTAAAATGAGTAACACATCTAACTTACCATATAAGAGAAAGTTTCTTTCTTTAATGAACCAAACGTTTCTTTGGCATTACGCTTGGGTCATATTAATCTAAAAAGGATAAGCAGACTGGTAGCAGATGGAATTTTGAGTTCATTGGAAGTGGAGGCACTTCCAGTCTGTAAATCTTGCTTAGAAGGTAAAATGACCAAGAGGCCCTTTTCGGCCAAAGGCTATAGAGCTGAAGAACCATTAGAACTGGTTCATTATGATGTGTGTGGTCCTGTGACAATCCGGGTTAAAAGTGGCTTTGAGTACTTCATCAGTTTCATTGATGACTACTCAAGGTATTGATACATTTACCTGATGCACTATAAGTTTGAATGCTTTGAGAAATTTAAAGAATTCAAGGCAGAGGCAGAGAAGTGTCTAGGTAAAAGTATCAAATCACTACGATCCGACCGTGGTGAAAAACATATCTTTAGAGAGTTTAAGGACTACTTGTCATCAGAAGGAATTATATTCAAGTTGACTGCACCTGGCGCTCCGCAGCAGAATGGTGTAGCAGAAAGAAGGAATATGATTCTTATGAAAATGGTAAGGTCTATGATGAGTTATTCAGGTTTACCCGATTCGTTTTGGGGACTCGCTTTAGAGATAACGGCTTACTTCTGAACTTGGTACCTTCTACTCCCACAGAATTGTAAACTGGGCGTAAGTCTAATCTGAAACACATTCGAATTTGAGGGTGTCCAACACATGTGCTGAAAGAGAATGCGGGTAAGTTGGAACCGAGAACAGAAGTCTGTTTCTTTGTAGGGTATCCTAAGAGAACGAAAAGTGGTCTGTTTTACAATTCTAAGGATCATAAGGTCATTGTTAGCACCAATGCCTGATTGTTAGAAGAGAATTATACTATGGATCACAGGCCCAAAAACAATATTATTCTGAAAGAACTGAGAGAAAATACCAGTAGAACAGAAGAACAAGTCACTAATATCCCATTACTTCGTCGTAGTGAGAGGATTATCAGGACAGGTGCAAATCAAGAATAGGGTAGAGTTCTGATTCTGCATAGCGTGTTACTGCTAGTACATAGACACTGGTAGTGCCTCGTTGTAGTGGGAGGGTTGATCATCAACCTGAATGGTATATGTTCTTGGGAGAGGCTTTTGACAGGATCCCGACAGAACTAGATACTGAGCCTTGTAACTACAATGAAACACTTCAAGACAAAGATGAAGATCTTTAGCAAAGGGCAATGAATTCAGAGATGGAATTTATATATTCCAATCAAGTTTGGGAACTTGTAGAACCACCCAAAGGGATAAAACCCATTAGATGCAAGTGGATTTATAAAAAGAAGAGAGGAGTATACGGGAAGGTTGAAACCTTTAAAACTAGGCTTGTTGCTAAAAGGTTCACTCAGAAAGAAGGAATCGATTATGAGGAAATCTTTTTGCCGGTAGCCATGCTTAAGTCTATCCAAATTCTTTTATCCATTGCTGCTCATTTTGATTATGAAATCTGGCAAATGGACGTCAAGACAGCTTTCCTTAAAGGAAGTCTTAATGAGTGTATCTATGTGATACAACCCGACGAATTCATTGCAAAGGGCCAAGAACACATGTTGTGTAAGCTTAAGATATCTATTTATGGACTTAAGTAGGCATCGATGTCTTAGAACACTCGGTTTGATCAAGCTATTAAGTCTTATGATTTTGATCAAAGTCCAGATGAGTCTTGTGTGTACAAGAAGCGTGACGGAAGCATGTGATCTTCCTAGTAATTTATGTTGATGATATGTTGCTCATCAAAAATGATGTGGGGGCATTATCAACGATTAAAGTATGGTTATCTGGGCAGTTCGATATGAAGGACTTGGGAGAAGCCAATCACATCCTTGAGATCAAGCTTGTGCGAGATCGAAAACAATGGATGATGGGTTTATCACAACCAAAATATATCGATGATATTTTTGCTCATTTTAGCATGCAGGATTCCAAGAAAAGGTTTCTTCCTTTAAGGCAAGAAATCACTCTATCCGAGGATCAGTGTCCTAAGACACCTGATGAGATAGAGAAGTTAAATGCGGTTTCTTATGCTTCGACAGTAAGAAGCCTCATTTGTGCTATGCTTTGCACAAGACCCGACATCTTCTTTGTCATTCGCATGGTTAGTAGATATTAGTCTAATCCAGTGCATGAGAATTGAACTGCAGTAAAGAATATAATCAAATACCTAAAAAGAACTAAGAATTATATGTTGGTTTACCAGGCAGACAGTCTAGCACCTTTAGGGTACACAGACTCAGATTTTCAGTCAGACATAGAGTTTACATCAGGAGACAACCTTGCAGATCCTTTGTAAAGAGCTTACCGGCTATGACTTTTGATAGTCATGTAGAGGGCATGGGAGTCAGGTGTATAGCAGCATGATTTTGAGTATAAGTGATTGTTAGGTTTGGTATACTAAAAACCATATTTTTAGTATTTAATTTTATTTTAATAAAATTAATTTTTTATTTTATGAGAATCTTTATGAGCAATGTATGCATATCATTTCTTTGTTATGCATGGATATCCAATATTCTGTATAGTATTAAATCCGGTGTGTAGAGTACGGCACACAGAAGATCAAATTTTAGATTTTTGTACAATATAAGTTTTATGTTCACAGTTTAGATAGAAATGGACATACCATCGGTACGACTATGGCACAGAGTTTTAGTAGGCCTATCCTAGTTACGGGTAATAGATAATAGTGTCGTCAATTGTTCTGACTCTCTGTGCCAATACACTTTGTGTGTATTGAACGGGACACTTGGGGTAATTAATTTTATACTGCCTATATAAACTAATTAACACCTTAAGGTTATTATGAATAGTGCTTATCCTCTTAATCCTGAAATAATTATTAATTTGCGTATATTTAATATTTGTTGTTTTGATTCATTAGAGGGTGCGATATTATATGAGTCTATATTCCCAGTGAGTTGGATAGCGGTATTATTTATATGATAAATATTAATTATTGACGGAATCCATATCTCGAAAGATCGGGATTAACGATACCCCCTTAAGGAAGCTTATAAGTTTTGACTGGGCCAAACCCTGCAGGTGGATTTAATTATCCGGCAATCAAATAAGTTAACCGAAAGAGCTTAAGGAATATCAAGATACCGATTAAATTAAATTGTCAGTAATTAAATTTAATTGTCCGGTATCGAAAATCTTAACGTGGAGAGAAATGGTAAGCATTTAATAACAGGAGCTCAATGCTATATGGTCTTGAGATTATAGGTCAAAGTGCAGTTATAGTTCTTTAGTGGTGAGAACTGTAATTCAATGTTTTATGAAAATTACAGAAATTGCTGCTGGTTTTTCATAATTGCAGATACCGCTATAAGGTTTGCTTAATTACAAAAATCGCTGATACGTGTCAGTGTTCCACTGGAAGTCTTACTCATAATTACTCCCCAGGTCCTTGCTGTAGCCTTATATATATGCGGGTAGGTTGAACCACTTTCATAACTTTTCTTCTAAGACTAAAGTTGTCTTGGTTCTGTCAGTACGAGTTCTCAGAGGATTATAGCCCACACTATATCCAGGAATCACATAAGGAAATACAGTAGAATATCTAATAGGAGCTTCAACTCGGATTTAAATCATAGTTAAAGATTCGACCAGTAAAAAGGTATTCTTCTAAATTAACTTCGAATGCATGTATTTTATTTTGATCGTTCGACATCAAAAGTTTTATCTAGAGCCCATTTTGACGATTGCCCGTCTAGTTAATTTTTTTTATTAATTGTTTGCAAAAATAAAGATCTTGGCTGTCTTGGTTTTTTCTTGTCTCAAGAGTTGACTCTTTTGTTGTTCTCTTTGCTTCTATTTTCTTTTTTCTTTTTCTCGCTTTCTATTGCATGCTGGTGTGCTTGTGTGATTGTGTGGTTGCCTTTCATTTGCATATCTTGGCCTTAGATGAGGTGTGGGTTCTTACTCTTATTTTGCATAGCTATTTGATGGATCCTCATGTGTATCAAAATTTTACTCTCTTGTGATTCTTGCTAGCGCTCAATATTATGTTAAAAAATCTAATTCTCATCTCTATGCGCACACACTCTCTTTGAGCATGTTGTCCTTATGATGTAGTAAGGTTAATTTGATCTGGTTCCTTTGGTCTACTCCCTTCGGTTGCTTGGATAACCGGTATTTGTGATTTACCTTAAGTTACTTTCCCTCATATCATTCTACCCATCCTTATATTTATGACGGCCTATGAGATGTTGCTCATCTCCTTTGGGTGATACCGTCTTTGGAGGTATTTTCTCTTGGCCTCCTCCATTCTAAAAAAAAGGGGAAAAACATATCAAAAAATATATATATTTGGCTGTGTGCCTTGACCTATCTCTCTTTCCTTGGTGAGGTTTGTGCATATGACTCAAGGTCCAAATGCTAGGCGGTTTAACTTCAATGCTATCTTGAGCAGTGTTTGAACCTTAGTTCTTGGGTTGTCTCTTCACTTACCTCTCTTCAATCTCTTGCTCCTCTGCCACAGAGTTCACCGTTTACACCTAATAGAGTTATGAGTTTGAGAATTTTTATCTTAAGTTAATTTATGCGACTGTCACTTGAATATGTTGATATCTATATCTCATCTTGCTCTCTCAACTTTCATATGCTCGAATTTTAGTATGGATTCTCCATTAAGTCTTGTCATTGAATTGCTCATGCATGGATATTTTTTTATACTTTATATATTTCAAAATTCAAAAAAATTTATTTGTTCTCAAGTTGCATGTGTTGTGCCTGATCTAGTGGTGAGGGGGAGTCTCTTGGGGTGTGGGGTATAGAAATCAGGGTCTTGGTGCTCTATAGTGCTTGGAGCTCGTTGGGCGCTCATAACACGCTCGTATGGCACTTGAGCACCGATGCAAACATGCCATCCTTAAATGCGCTTGCTGTGCGCTCGCACAGCGCTTGAGCGCTGACACGCGCTCGTTGTGCACTTGCACAGTGCTTGAGCGCTTGCGCGCATTTTTTCCCTTTAAGGGCGACGTTGTCCCTTCCTCTTCCTCACTCTCTCTCATTTCTCTCCTTTCCTCTCTCTCTCTCTCTCTCTCCTCTCCTCATTCTTCTTTGTGTTCTTCGTGTTCTTCGTGGTTCTTCAGCATTCTTTGAAGTTTTGATTCGATGTTTCCTTCACGGCTCCGGTTTTATCTCTTTCGGTGGGTATGGCTTCCTCTCTTTCTTTTCTTTCCTGTTGTTTCTTTGTTCTTCTTCTGCTTTTCGTCATTAGTCTTCTTTACTTTCTTATCGGCGTCTCCACCAGCGGGACCAACTCCCTTGGGTGGAAATGGCCTCATACTCAATCCTTGGGTTATGACCCTCTTCCCACTCTAGAGGCCCGTACAGCCTATGGCATGTTAGCTGGGCGAGGCATCCTCATTAAGAGGAATTTTCTTGTGTCCAATTTCATTTATACCGGCTTAGCTAAGCAGTTTGCTCAGTGACGCCAGATTGGTCTGTGCTCCAGTCACCACAAGGTGCTACCTGAGATGGTTCGTAAGTTCTACACGAACGTCACCTCAGTTGACCATGAGCAGTGGTCTCCGATCACTTGGGTCCATGGCCGCATTCTTATCTTCTCAGTCGCAGACATTGTCTCTCTATATGATGTCCTTCATGTCGAGGATCCTCAGTATCCTCTAGGCGCTAACTTCTATTCCTATAGCGATAAGGCTTCCCGTGAGCTCTCTGACGGTGCCTACAGCCATGTCACTCACCTCAAGCAACATCACCTTGCACCTCAATATCAAACCCTCAATAAGATTGTTGCTTCTGTTATCGAGCCCACTGGACATATGTCCAACATCACCAGGCCTCGTGCTGATCTTTTATATGTTATCAAGTGTGGGTATTCCATCACTCTACCTTGTCACATCTGGTACATTATCTATTCCTATGCCCAGCGCCTTCAGGTACTGTTGGCGTTCCTTTTTGCACCCTCCTTACTCGATTCTGCTGGTCTCGTTCTGTTATGACCATCCCTGGGGAGCTTGTGTGTGGCGCTAGAATTTTAGGGTTCTTTGTAGGTCAAAAATAAAGGATTTCAAGAAATGTTTACAAAATATTTTAACACCTTGAAAATCAAATTTTGAGAATTTTTTTTTTAAAATAGAGTCGCCACTTGATTTTTGAGAAAAACTAAAAAAAATAAAAATGAGCTACTAATTTTAAAACGTTAACCAGAGAAAAGGGTCTGGGGGCTAAGGTACGAATCGAAAAAAGTGTTAGGCACTCTGTTCGCCCAATCGTAAGGTTGGCCTCTACTAATCATCATTGGTTCTTAATAAGATTTCTTAAATGTATGCAAATACAGAAAATAGAGGTGTAGAGAGAACATCCAAAATTAAATATATAAAATATATAGCATATGTATATAGAACGCCAAAACAAATCAAATAAGAAAATAAAAATCATATATTCTACGAAATGCAATTTCTAACTAAATGATACATGTAGCAAATTTGCATGCAATATCATCAAAATTATCATGATTCAAATAAAATAACAAAAATGTGCTAAAAGTTGTTATAACCCAGCTATACTAAAAATAAACATGAATTTGCTAACAAAATCATCGAATAACTAAAATAACCTAAATTATTCTAAATATGATTTTAAAGCATATTTTAAAATTAACATACTAAACATACACATTATCAACTAACCTAAAAGTACATTAACATGATTAATTTCTACTAAAGATAAATACTAAACTTAAAAGTATATAAAAACAATTAAACTAATAACAAGGGTTTTATGTTTTTGTTTTCATCCATACAAAAGAAAACTGACAAAAGAGAATTAAACCAAAAATAAAAGGTTTCAAAAGAAAAAGGGTTATTAATCTAATTAGAAAAAAGATCTAACTATTTATCATGGATTTTATATATTTTATATTTTAAACAAAATAAAAGAAAAGAGAAATAAAAGAAATACTATGAAAGAAAACTTAAATTAACATTAAAAAGATTTTGTAAATAAAAGAACAAGAAAATAAAAGAAATATTATTAAAGAAAAACTAAACTACCATAATGATAAATGGGAATAACAACTATTACATAGTAATATAACAGCCGTATAACTAAGAAATATAAAATATAGGTGTAATATCGATAATTACAACCATATGAATATTAGTACATTGACTGTAATATTAACGATATTATGAGTCGCAATTGGAGATTATGTTAGCACCATTTAATGAACTTCTAAAAGTGATCAAAGTGCAACTGTACAATACGAACTAAAAAAAAAACTAAGCAATCAATAAAAGTAACCAAATTACATAATGCAAATCATGCATACTAAGCTCATACTTACAATTCCATAAGTGAAATGATGAATTAAACTAACTATAGATATGAATGAAGTATGAGAATTGAAATTAAAGTTAACCCGGCCACTCCAAAAGATAAAAGGTGGAGAAAGAAAGGCAAGAAATCCAAACAGAATACCTGGTTCACTATAACCCGGGTGAAGCCTCAACTCAAGAAAATGTGCTTCAACGATCCAATCCTCAATCATTGATCCAATCCAAGTGTGTGTGAGTTAGGGTTTTGGTACCGGGGAGTTAATTTCTCGATACTTTGGCAGGGTTTTGGCGTCAGGACTCACACTCTCTTGGTACTTTGGTAGGATATCTTTCACTCTCATTCTGTCTAAAAAATGTACCAGGGGTACGGTATTTATAGAATTCTTCAACCAATGAGATGCTAGCACATTTTAGGACACGTCAGGGTTTTTTAACGTACCGGCTGCCACATTATGAGTTGGCGATCGCTACTTCATGAGAGTTTTGACAAGCTTCTTATGGCGGTAACCACTATGAAAAATGGTGGCCCCATGGTTGGAGTTGGCGATAGCCATAATGTAAGGTTGCGGTTGCTAGGTTGGAGTTGGCGGTCGGTACAATATAAGGTGGCGGCTCTAGGTTCAAGTTGGCGACTAGAGATTTGGATATTGCGGGTTCACTGGTTCAAATATGTGGCTTGCTTGGCTTGGATACTGAGCTTGGATCATTCCTCGAGGATCGTTTAGAAGCACCATTCTCTCTATTTTCATCATCAAATTCACCTGGATCAACCTAAGATTGGCGAGGTCAAATTGGGGTGTCTACACCATGCTCTACCCTAAGGGTGATATCTCCTAGCAGATCAAGTCTTAGTGTTGCACATCTGGACGTGGATCTTTTTGCCACCCCAGTTGGAGAGCGTGCCCCTCAAGTGTATCCAGCAGTCATCCCTGTCTTCCGTCCTCTTCATGCCGCTCCAGCTCCTCCTCCACCTTCATTAAAGAGTGATCTATATAAGGTAAGCAAGACTCTAACACATCTGATTTTACACCTATCAACATCTCTTTCATAATTTGAAAACACCAATTAAATATCAAGAATCGAATATGAATCGAAAAGGCGTCATGGTGAGATTTTAGGACTGTCTTGGTGTAACTGTTGTGTCTCGAAGTTTTCATGAGATTTTCTAATGGATCCATGGCATGAAAAGGTTCTGGAATTGTCATATTTGAGTGTACAAAATATGGATGTAAAGGAAATGGACCAACCATTAACACGCATGATGCTAGGAAACTAGATCTAAACATGGCCTGCAATTTAAGCCTTTCAACTTTTCTGCCCTGAGATTTGAAATACCATAACTCAATATAGAAAATTGATCTAAGCATGATTTTTATGTCCAGAGTTATATTTTGATGTTATCGTTCATCCAAAATTAGTTTGAACTCATTTGAGTAAGTAGAACTCAAGATATTGCAATTCTACCAAAGTGTGTTGATTTCATACCAGTAAACAGTGCAGACCTAAAATCCCTAGTTTAAATTGCGATCCGAGTTTGGGCCAAAACATGAAAGTTGTAGATAACATGTATATCTATCTACTCACCAAAAAGAACAAAATATTGAGGTTTGATAGGTCCAAGCCCCTTTTAAAATATCCATTGAATTTCAGCTCCCGAGGAACATTCTGTCACATATATTTATATAGCCCAATACACTGATTTTTAGTGACCTATTCCAAAAGTGGTCTACATGAACATTGTATCTAACATATTTAAGTACTTTTTGCCAACAAATAGACCTTAAAGCCTCGGTATGATACCCCAAAACTATTTTAAACCATCTGTCTAAAACTGGCTCTGTTGAGTTTTGGTAGCTAACAAAACCTATTTTTTAAAATGGTAAAAACGTCTAACTTGTTTCAAACAACTACCCTTAGCTCTAAACAGGAAACTTGTAGGGGATATGTTCAAATAAAACATACTAAAACATGGGCTCATTTGGACTTAATTTGATATCCCAAAATCGAGAGCAACAGAAGCATAATTTTGGGTAAATTTTGGAGAAAGTGCTGAACCATTTTTGCTTAGGATAAAATATTCAACCTTTTGCCTTAGGATTTGGTCTTGGTGTTAAACATGAAAGTTGTAAGAAATATTTTTATCTAAATGATTTTTAAAAATCATAATCCGATTCCAAGTCTAAGTACCTCAACATGCTGCGGTACTTTGAAATTTAACGATTTGGAAGAGAATAACAAATTGTTAAATAAAATCCTTAAACAAGTGAATGATTGGGCAAGTACGTAGTACCCCTTAAACCTAAAAAAATATAACCATGGTTAGAATCATTTTAGTTTCACCCTAATGGGGGAGAATACCGTGATTAATGGTCGAATCGTGTTTTGCTTGTTAGGCTCGAAGGTTGTAGAACCTGGGAGTCCTGCTTAGCTTGTCAGGGAGAGGCTCAGTTCATATGCATATTATGCAAAGTGGGAGTGCTTAGCCATTATCTTGAACTTGAGGTTATATAAATGTTGCTTAAAAATGCTTTGAAGCGCATGATTTGAACTACGACCAGTTTGACGATTACATGAACCTGTTATTTTCAAAAGCCATATTATTTTTAATTCAAATGTGCTATCTATGATAATCTGAGCTAGCATGATGTTACTATGAAATTATTGTTAATGTTGTGAGGTTGTTCCAAAGTGCCAAGTTACAAGGGTTTTCGGCCCTTTTATATCCCTTTGTGAGGGAGGTTACCCAACTATGGGTTTTTCATTTATCCTTATAGGGGAGGTTTCTCTTTAAGCGCGGGCTTTTGCTTTGAAGGCGTTGTGGCCTAAGTCCCGGACAACACATACCACTTGTGCTTGGTGGAGAGTGGCCATCTTTTCATCACGTTGTTATCTGTGCAATGAGAATTGAGGTTACGGTACCATCAGAACTCCCAGTCGTGAGATTGACGACTACTTGGACATTGTTGGGGCTTGAGTTTAGATTTAACAAGTGGTCATTGAGTCAGGAACATATTTCTATTTGCAATACTGAGAAGATTCTGTATAATCTGTGATGTTTTCATGTTCATGCAAATGCATCAGTTTCTATATTTTCGTGGAAAATGTGATGAACGTTTTTTTTCAAAGAGTTTTCAATTATCCTTACCTTAAGTAACGGTCTTTTCTGTTCGTGATAATGCTAAGTGCGCTCTCCTGTAACCTCTGTGGTTGCAGATACCTGGAACGGCTAAGAGTTGGTCCACCACAAGTGTCATCGAGTAGTTTTAGTTCTGGTGTTGGAAATCATTTTGGCCAGTCTTTCTTTTGTTTAGTTTTACTGTTGGCAAAGCTTCATGTATAAGATTTGAAGGTTTTTGATCTTTTAGAAGTAATGTATTTCTTGGGATGGTGAATCTATAGTGACTCATGTTTACCTCTTTTGATATTAAGATATTTGTGGTTGTTTAAGTTTACTCCTTATCTATCTCTTGGGATGCCGGTCGACGGCGGGATTTATCCCTTTGTTTAGGATTAGTGCCTTGCGGGAGCGGGGTGTTACATTTTGGTATCAGAGCTCTAGGTTATAGATTCTGTAGACTTGTTAGAGTGTGGTCCGTGGTGGACCGTAGGTTAAGTGTGTTATCACACGGTCTGTTGACAAGTGTGGTTTAGGCCTGGGGTTGTCATACTTTTGCCTTCGGGCATCTGACTGACTGGCATTGAGGTCTATTTGGGAAACGCATTCTGTAGACGCAGAGTCCTAATTGAAAGTCTAAGAAAGTTATCAGATTGGGGAGATAACCCGGGAGAGGTCTTGTGTTGCTATCAATTTGTGAAGTCTAAGCAAGTTATCAGATTGGGGATATGACCCAGGAGGAGCCTTGTGTTGATGTCATTTTGCGAAGTATAAGTGGGTTATCAGATTAAGGGGACGAACCTTATGTCATTAAAACCTTTTGTAGAAAGTTTGTTCTTATCCATATGTCTATAAGTTGGACACCTGTGTCGAGCCCTAAGTCATAGCTTTCCTATGACTGGAAGGAGCATGGAGAGACTCGGATGGAGCATCATTTAACCTGACCAGTATAATGAGGCACGACAAGAAGAATCTCCGCGAGTGGGACCGGTGGAACCTGATCTAAGTCATAGCTTTCCGTTGATCGTAAGATTAACGGAACATAACGCGAGTTGGATCGCGATGCGAGCTAAAAGGAACAGTAACCCCTTAATCAAACAATTTAAGGATATGGGTGCGAAGAAGTTCATATGAACCCTTAGCTTTGCAGAAGTAGAAAACTAATTGAAGGATGCCGTACGTATTCTGGATAGGTTGGGGGTAGATGCGGATAATAGGTTTGACCTCGTAGCTTTTATGTTTAGGGGAGAAACATACCACTGGTGGGAAGCCATGGAACAGTTTTTAAAGATGCTGGTGCCAGGAGTTGGACCCCCCGTACCCTAGAGAATCACTTTGGATCGTTTTGAGAAAACGTTTGACGTGTTGTACAAGCCTGTAAACTACAAGCATGAGAAGGAGCATAAATTCATCGACCTGGAACAAGAAAGGATGACTGTGGCAAAATTCGAGATGAAGTTTACAGAGTTGTCACAATATGCCACCTAACTTATACCTGATGCAGAGATAAGAGGTAGAAGGTTCGAGAATGGATTAAGTTTTTGGATTAGAACAAGGATGACGGTTCTCGATATGAACAACTACGCAAGACGAGTGAATATAGCGCAAGATGAATTGTAATGCGGGTCAGAAGGACCGGTAACTCTTTAGTTAAACAATTCAAGAATTTGGGTACCAAGGAGTTTATGGAAACTGTTAGTCCCAGTGATGCTGAAAATTGCTTGAGCGGTGGAGTGCACATTTTAGACGGACTAAGTTGTTCTTGTGGTAAGTTCTTAAGTATCGATTTATATTCGTTTGACATCTAGATTGTGTAACTCATATGGAGTTGGTATTCGATTTTCGTTATGGTATCATTGTGAGTCACAAGGAAGTTGCTTTCGAAAAGCTTTTGTGATGCGACCCGTTAGAAAAAACCTGTTTAGATTAGTGCATAAAGGTTGCTTGTATGGAGAATGAATTTTCTCATGGGAATGTGTGGATGAGAAGTTGAAGGGTGATATAATTCTAGTGTTTCTAGTGGAGTTGTGAAGCAACTTAGTGTGAGTACGCTGAAGGAATAAGTGTTTTGATGATAATAGTGGAAGCGTAAGTGAAATTGTACGAATTAATGGGTATAATTTTTTTTGTAAATTTTGGCTTTGAGTGAATCACGTGTCATGGTGAAATGCGGGTAAGATGAAATAGTTAAAGTGCGGAAGTGGGTTTTTGGTTCGCTTATGCGGCAGAGAATGTGTGAAGAGATTGAGTGATGATGGTAAGAGATTTTAGAATCAGAAGTTAGTACTATACGGTTAAAGTATTGTTGGGTGAGTGGTACGTATGTGAAGGAAAGATGCGAATGTATATTGTGGTATGATGAGGGTTGTGTTTGGGTTGGTATAGATAAGCATATACCTGTGGAGCGTTTAGTCTACATGGTATGTTTAGCCCTAGTGATGCATTAGGTTCCGGTGGCGGTATTAATCTTGATCGTCGTAAGGCTAGAGTGGTAATTACAAGTGTGTGTAAAGATTGTGTGTTGAAGATAGACGATGGGGTGATTGTTAAGAAGAAGTATCCTTTGCCTAGGATAGACGACCTGTTCGACCAATTGCAAGGAACCAGAGTGTTTTCAAAGATAGACTTGAGGTCAGGATATCATCAATTGAAAGTGCGAGAGTCAGATGTACCCAAGACTACCTTTAGAACCCGTTATGGGCATTATGAATTTGTGGTGATGCCTTTCGAGTTAACGAATGCACCTGTGGTGTTTATGGACCTGATAAATCAAGTGTTTAAAAGTTTTCTAGACCAATTCGTGATTGTATTCATATATGACATTTTGATATACTCTCGGAGTGAGGAGGAACACAGGGAACATTTGAATATTTCCTTGCAAACCTTGAGGAAACACAAGTTCGTGGTTTGGTCGTTATCTTCATGATCAGGAGATCGTGTTTGGAAACCGTGCTGGGTGCATGAGGCTTGAAGGGACCATAGACAAATTCGAGAGTGTGGCTAGTTAGTGCTGAGACGATGTATCCTTGGTGTGCTATGTCTAGAGGTTGTTTGTGTTCCACCTTAGGTTCAGAGATGGGTATGTTGATTGCCTATGGGAACGAAGTATGGAGTAATAAGGTTCAGCAATGTACCGTGTGATTTGGCTAGCCTAGGGCGATACGTGAGAAATCATGGGTTACGATGCCTGTGATCGATGTGTGCTTTGAAAGCGGAAGTGCGGAAGTGCTAAAGTGCAGAAGGTGTCTGCATGGTTAAGGAAGTTATTGATAACTCTGGATAGAAGAACCCAGGATTGGATTCCCTTTGTATTGTGCCGTGCGCTTTCTATGAGAGTTGCGTGGGCAATGGACTCGAAGCCGTGGTATGGTTGTGATTTTCCTAGCAGGAGTTAGGTGAGTAAGCGCAACCTTCTGGAGTGAGGTTTTGACGCGATGGGAATGTTGATGAATGTCTCTGTGCATGATTGGTGATGAGCTTGTAATCCTATGCTATGGGATGTGTTGTACAAGGTATGTAGATTGGTAGTGTTCGTATCTGTGTGCGAATGAGGTCTGAAAGCTGAGAGCTTGATGTAGCGGATGGTTTGGAGTACTGTGATCATGGTTAACGGCAGCTGTTTGATTGTGGTCGATGTGGCTTCAAGGTAAAGTTCACAGGGTTCTTAAGAGGCCAAGTGTTTGTGAGTATTGGGAGTACACTGAGATTGGGTCATGGCTTTTGTTGACCCTTTTCTTTTCTCTAGAGAGAGATAGAGTTTCTTTGTAGACGGTTATCTGGTGTGAGTTGTTTCATCTCGGTTGGAGGGAGATGCCAAGTTCTTAATCGATTCAGGTTTTGGTTGTGTACTCAGACCAAAATCTCTGTGAATTTGCTATCCGTGTTGTGACCCTTGGAGTTATGATTCGAGGACTTGTATCGCCGTGATCGAGTGATTGTGGGTTTACTTCTTCATGGCTTCAACGTGTGGTTCATGGCTACGTGCCTTCTTGGATGTGGAACATTTGTGTGTATAACTTAGGATCCGATTGCTCCCGCAGTTCGGGACCGTAAAGAATCACATGATGGGGTTAGTATTATTCATAGTGGAAGACCGTAAAAGAGTACATATAAGTGTAGTAAACATAATAGGTTGTGGTAACCTAGTTAGTGTGGCTCATTTTGTATGATGGTTAAACAAACCATTTGGGTTGTGTTCCCTATGAGGTCAGGTTGGTGGATCAGGAATGCTTTTGCTTGTTCTTGTTGACAAAGGAATTGGTGTTGAGATGTAGTGTTCTTTCTACAGTGATCAGTTG
>JAOTRH010042254.1:0-20086 GCA_034768845.1 Heliamphora exappendiculata
ATTTAGTTCTTTCTTTATTAGTACTTTGTTTCTTTTATTTTTCTTTTAATTTAATGTTCTAGCATTAATTACATTCCTTTTCTTTTAATTAGTCTAGTTTTCGTTTATTAGCGTTTTATTTCATTTTCTTTTCTTATACCATTAATTGAATGCTCAATTTTAATTCTTAACTTTCATTTAATAGTAATATAATTTTCTTAGTATTTACATTCTTCTTTTTTTTTCTTATAATATAGTTTTATTTTTTTTCATGTTTTATTTCTTTTAGCTTAATGTAATTTTCTTTCAATGCATTAGTCATTACGTTTTTATTTCTTTCTTGTAATCTTAATTTTATTTTCTAGTTTTTTTCTTTTTTTTATTTTCTCTTCTTTTTATTTTCTATAGCATTTTATCTCCTTTTATTATTCATTATATTTTCTTTAATACTAATGTTACATTCTGTTTGCTTTCTTTTTAATGTTAGTTTAAAAGTTCTTTCACTAAAATTAATCTAATTTTCTTTTGTCAGCTTTTACTTTCTTTTAATAATAGTACAATTTTTCTCTCTAGCATTTTATTCTCATTTTTATTAGCTTGATTTTCTTTCCTTAGTATTTATCTTATTTTTCTTGGCCTTTTTTTTAAACATAAAAAAAAAGCCTTTTATGCTAGTTCTTATTTTTCTTCTAAATGGTAGTATAATCTTTATTTTTAGAACTTTCTTTTCGTTTATCACATTTTATTTTTTTTATTTATTTTGTTTAAAAACATAAAATGTAAATAGTGTTCTTTTAAGTAGTGTAAATAAACATTTTTTTAGCATTTTATTTTTGGCTTAACTAATCTTTTGCAATCTTTTTTTATTTCTTTCTTCTTCAAATTAAAACTGTAAATATTTACTTACTAATACACAAAACGTTTGTTATTAGATTTTATTGTTTCGATTAGTTTTTAACATAAGACTTTTTACATGCTTTGCTTATACTTTTAGATAATTTGACAACATACATATTGAATATATTAGTTTAGGGTTTGATCATTTTACTTCACAATTGTTTGGCGTATTTTGTAGTAATCCATATTTAGGTAATTTTAGCATTCTTTAGCTTATTTTGTTCTTTCATTTGAATAATGAAAGTTTAGGATTATTTTAATGAAATTGCATGAGAGTGCGTTTCATGTATCCTTCATATAGAAATTACATGCCAAAGGATTTAGGATTCTTCTTTTGACGCTTATTTGTTTTGAAGTGTTATGTACATATTTTATGTATTTTCTGTACTTGATTTTGAATGTTCTCTCTTCATCATCATTTTCTTTATTTGCATGCATTTAAGAAATTATATTAAAAAACGACTGATAATTAGTAGAAGGCAACCTTACGGTTGGGCGAACGGGGTGCCTAACACATTCTCCAATTTGTACCTTAGCTCCCGAATCCTCTTTCTCTGATTAACGTTTTAAATATCAGTAGCTAATTTTATTTTTCTTAGTTTTTTTTTCTCAAAAACTAAGTGGCGATTCTTTTCAACAAAAAGGAATTTTCAAAATTTAGTTTTCAAGGTGTTAAAAGATTTTTCTAAACATTCTTTAAATTTTTTATTTTTGAATATTTTTCAAAATGACCCCTAAATCCCAACGTCACAAGATTTTTTTGCAACTCTGTTGGGGAGTGGTTTCTAAAATTAAAAAAGAATGCTAGACTCGAAAATATTTTTGGTTCTTAATAAGAATTTCTCATTTGTATTTTCGCATGCATATGCAATGTTCTTCAAACCCCCCTGCCTGGTCGACCTGATGCCCTGAACGTTAATTCCTTTCGGGGATTGTTGGGGAGACGGGCAACCCTTGCTAACTGTACACTATCATAGGTGCAGTAAAAGGGTTCAGGCGTACTGTTTGACCATGTTTTGCATGGGAGGTATATACCCGACTCTATTCAGAAAGTACCTTGTTTAATTAACCAAAATCGACCTTTTGCATATAGTGAACTTAGAACTCTCCCTTAGGTACTATTAACCCTGTTAGGATTATGTATTTTTTTTATTGTATGTTTTACTTGCATATTGTTAGGATTATTTATCCGAATTAGGTTAGTTCCTTTCCCGGGTTTGCCCCGGGCTTTCTGTTATCCCTTTTTGATTAGGTTAGCTTTTTTTTCAAATTCTTACCCGGGCCTTTTTCCTCACCATGGTCGGTTTTTCTCACCGTAGTTTTCTTCCCTGGGTCATGCCCGTGTTTCGTTTTAACACTTATAGGGTAGTTTCTCTCTTCTCCGGGATCGTCTCGGGTCGTTGGTTCCCCCCCCCTTTGGCATAGGCTCGTTTCTTTCAAAATCTTGTCATACCCATGAGAGTTATTTACCAGCCGTCATGCTGCCCATTTTTCCTTCGAATCTTTAGGTCGAACCAGTCCAGTCAACGTAGCTCTATTTTCCTACTGAGGTGCTGAAGAGCTTTCCCTCTAGAATTTAGTTAATTTCCCTTCCTATCAGTCATTCTGGTTTTCGGGTTCTCTTGTTATGCCGCCAGCATGAACCCGATAGGGACATTATTTCAGTCTCAATGTTTATTCGCTCATGATCTGCTATTTTGGGAATTTGAGATATCCGCTATATGCTGTCAAAATGTTTGCCCGAGAAGTGTCTAATACTGATTATTCTGCTTTTTACGATCTAGTTGTTCTCTATGAGTTTACCATTGGGCCAAGAAAAGTACAGACAGCACACGTTTGGGTGAGGTCAGGATTAGGAAAACTTTGTGGGGGTATCCGAATAGCCAACTGAGTCAGCTAAAATGGAAAAAAATGAGGTGAATCTGGCTGCCCTAATACGGGCGATCACTGATATACAGAGAGCAGTAGAGCAACAGACCCAGGCTCAAGTGCAATGTCAGGAACAGAGCTGGGCTATTCAAGCCCGTATCCCAATTGTGAACGGGCAACCAGATGACATGAATGAGAATGCAGAATACTTTTGGGATGACAATCAGGCCCCCGATAGGTCGCAAGTTGTTCCACCACCACCACGGAACCCTCGTCAGGTAGTAGTTGAGGAAGAAAATACTGCGCAATCTAGAGAATATGCATTAATTGAGAAGATCGACAGGATGGAGAAGGTCCTCAAAAGGGCTAAAGGGATTGAAGAATACATGCTAGATGTTATAGGGCTATGTTTGTTCCCCAACGCTAAACTACCAAAAAAGTTCAAAATGCAAGACATGGTGAAATTCGATGGAACCGGAGACCAGAGAATTCATCTCCGAATGTATGTTGGCACCCTCTCGCCGATGGAAGTTGATAACCAGTTGAAGGCTCGGCTCTTTCACCAATTTCTTTCTGGGACAGCCTAGAAATGGTTCCTCTCGCTCGACGTAGCAAAGACCACAACTTGGGAGGATATAGCTATGGCTTTCACCAGTCAGTATAATTATAATGTCCAACAGGACGTAACTACATGAGAGCTCGAAATGACTCGACAGGAGAATCGAGAGTCTTTTGTTAATTTTCTGACCCGGTGGAGGGGTAAGGCCGCTAAAATGACAAATTGGCCCTCTGAGAAAGAACAAGTAAGGATAGTGATGAAGAACTTGCAGTCCCCGTTGAAGCGTTATTTGATCACGCAGCCACTCTCTACATTCGAGCAGTTGTTTGATGCTGGGGTTTAGATAGAAGATGCAATCTAGTCTGGGGATATTAAAAAGGTCAAGCCAAGCCAGAAGCCCAGAAGGACTTTCCCCACGAGTAATCAAAACCAATCAGCTGCCACCAATCTCGTGTCCCGCTCAAATGAGGTAAACCCGCTGAACCCATCCTCTTCCGCCTAGCAGTCCAATAATGCCAAACAGTCAGATAATAGCCAACAGCAACAGAGGCCAAGGAGGGTGTTTACTCTCCTCAACATTTCTTTATCCATCGCCCTGAATCGACTCGTCGAGAAAGGGCTGATCAAACCATTAGACCCTATGCCTGTACCCGATCCCCTGCTGTCGAGATTCAATGCTTCCCAATACTGTGCCTTCCATCAAGGTCCTGGGCATTTGACTAATAAGTGCATGAGGCTGCGTCATGAGATCCAAAATCTCATTGACAACAAAGTGATCTCGCAACCATCCGCTGCTCCAAAACCGAACGTAACAACCAACCCTTTACCGAATCATACTTGGCAAGCTGGGATAAATTACATATCTTTGGGGGAATCGAAAAACCCAGGCCAACACATCTATTCATTACACCTAATGGAGTAGAGTGGACTAATTTTTGGGCTGCTCGGGAACAGCAAATGAATTTCATTAAAGAGGACATCTGGGAGGAAATTGATAATACATTGGCTATTGAAGATGATGAGAAAAGAAGGAAAAGGGCAGTTGTTAGTGACTTAAATGATTTGTGGGCATTTGAAAGCCCTCAGCACGTAAACGAAGTGAGACAAACTGATAATGTGATGCAAGGGTTATGGGATCCCGAAGATGACGTGGAGCACCTAACTAGAAGTGGACGACATTTTATGCCAACTCAGCTAGAGAAGGGACAGCCGAGTGGAAAAGGGAAAGAGACAGCAAGAGAAGGATGATGCTGTATTGAGACAGTTGAAAAAGACACAAGCTAACATTAGTAACTGAGGCTTATTGATGGCTTCGCGTAAGCACAGGCAAGCAATTTTGAGCGTGTTGAATAAGGCCAGTGTCTCGATAGATGCAATCCCCGAGCAGCTCATTCGGCTTATTCTGCCAACCGCCGAACCAAACGTCATTTCCTTTTCTGATAAGGATTTTCCCGCTAAAGAAAAAAGTCACAACAAGCCGCTTCACATTACCGTTAAGTGCCTAGAAAAATAGGTCCTAGTAACCCTCATTGATAATGGGTCTGCCTTAAACGTTTGCCCATTGAGAATGACTGTCTGTTTAAGGATGAGGCCAGACAAGTTCACTCCCTGCAATCAAGGGGTACGAGCCTATGACAACACAAGAAGGGATGTACTAGGATTGGTGTCATTTGCCATTTCAGTAGGACCTCTAGAGACATCAGTTGAGTTTCACGTGCTAGACATACTGGCCTCCTTCAGTCTGCTGCTGGGCAGGTTGTGGCAGCATGACCCAAATGTCCAGGCGTTACCATCTACCCTTCACCAAAAACTAAAATTGATAAAGAACGGGACAGTTTTGACTATCCACGGAGAAGACAGCATTCACCCTCCGAGAGGAGGAGAGGACACAACTTTGTTGGAAGTTCAGCACAGTGAAGATGATGTGTTGATCAGTGGTTTTCGATTTGATGAAGAACAGGCTATTCAGATGCTGATGAATGAAGAAGAAAGGTATGTCAACCCGCGGGCTGTAACAATAATGAGGAAAATGTCTTTCTTTCCAGGCATGGGATTGGGACGTAAACTGCAGGGAATCACATAACCTATTCAGGTATTACCGACTTCATACCATTTTGGTCTTGGGTATAAACCAACGAAAGAAGATTTGGAAGGGCCTAGAAGGGGGGAAAAGGCCAATTATTCCGAGATGCTCAATGGGTACTTCGTCAAGGAAGGGGAAGATTTCTCATATTGTGATTTTTTAGAGCCATGGATCGACGAAGAAACCAATCAAAAACTGTTAGGGTTGGAGATCTTTTTCAACCACCAGCTATCAGACACGGAAGAGGAAAAAACAGTGGAAGGAGAGAAGGAAGAAAATAGGATTCAGGAAGAAGACTAGGCCATGTCGATGGTACTGACATGGGAGCGCTATTTAATGAGAAGATGGCTCATCTACAAATAACTTATCAGGACTGCTTCATGATGGGTGTCAGCGCACCGGCAGACTGCACCAAGCTCATCGTCGACGCAGCCACAAAGGAAGTAAAGAATTGGACCATCGAGTCTGGTGATGTACACATTGTCTATCCTAAGTCCAAGTTTGAGTCAGAATCTGTAGTCGAGGGCACATCTGTTGGTGCTCCTCTCCATGCTTTTACCATTGAGTTTGTAATCCCCTATGTTTTTAAAAAAATGAACAAGATTTTTGGTTACTCTGCTTTGTTTGATTTATTTCATAAGCTTTCTAATAATTTTGAATTCGACGGGAATATCCCTGAAGAAATAAAATTTTTAATAAAAAGATAAGAAAAAATGCGTGCATAACCAATAATTGAAGAAACTTTGTCAATAAATCCGGGTAATGAAACTAACCCGCAAAATATTCAAATTGGTTCTTCTTTATCCATAGTTGAATAAGAACAATTAAAAACTTTGTTAAAAGAATTCAAGGACGTATTTGCGTGGTCTTATGAAGATATGCCTGGAATTGATCCTGATATTATCCAGCACCATATCTCCTTATACCCTGTTGCTAAACCAGTCAAACAAAAATTAAGACAGATCCGGCCAGAATGGGCTCTAAAGATCAAAGAAGAAGTTGCCAAACAGATCAACGCTGGATTCTTGATGGTAACCGAGTATTCGAAATGGGTAACTAACATTGTACTAGTTTTAAAGAAGGACGGCTGTATCTGAGTCTGTGTGGATTTTTAGGATCTCAATAAGGCCAGCCCAAAAGATAATTTTTTGCTACCGCACATTAACGTCTTAGTAGACAATACAGCGGGACATGCTTTGTTATTATTCATGGATGGCTTCTCCAGATACAACCAGATTCTTATGGATCCCAAAAACAGAGAAAATATGGCATTCACCATGCCTTGGGGCACCTATTGTTATCGTGTGATGCCATTCGGTCTAAAGAATGCAGGAGCAATCTATCAAATGGCTGCCACTACTCTACTGCATGACATGATATATTAAGAGGTCGAGGTGTACGTGAATGATATGATAGTCAAGTCTAAGGATCGGGATGGCCACATCACAGCATTGCAAAAATTCTTTGAAAGGATCCACAAGTACAAGATGCGGCTCAACCTGCAGAAGTGTGAATTTGAAGTCACCGCCGAAAAAATGCTTGGATTCATGATCACTCAACGAGGCATTGAAGTCAATCCTTCAAAGATCAAGGAAATTTTGGAAATGACTCCTCCGAAGACCAAGCGGAAAGTTAGGGGCTTTCTGGGAAAAATCCAGTTCATCAGTCGGTTCATCGCAAAGTTGACAACTACCTGTGAGCCGCTCTTCCGTTTGCTGAAGAAAGAAGTTAAATTTGAATGTGATTAGAAATGCCAAGATGCCTTTGATGTCGTACGACAGTACCTACAAAACCCTCATGTTCTAGCTCCTCCCAAACCTGACAGGCCACTGATCCTCTATTTGTCAGTAACTAATTGAGCTATGGGATGTATGCTGACACAGGAAGGTGAGGCTGGAATCGAAAAGGCTACCTACTACTTAAGCAAGAAGATGACATGGTCAGAAATACGATACACGCCACTAGAGAAGACATGTTGGGCCTTGGTGTGGGCTTCCCAAAAACTGAGACATTACATGTTGTCTTTCACAGTAAATATCATTTCTCGGATGGATCCATTGAAATACTTGTTTGAGAATCCAGCACTGACAGGAAGGTTGGCTTGATGGTTGTTGTTGTTATCAGAATTTGATCTTCAGTATATCACCCGGAAGTTAGTCAAGGGCAGAGCAGTGGCAGAATTCTTGGCCGATCAATCAGTGGAGGGAGAAGAAGACATGGAGTTCCAGTTTCCCGATGAACAACTGATGAAAGTCGGGGATGACAAGTGGACTCTATATTTCGATGGCGCGTTCAATCAATATGGCTATGGAATAGGAGCCCTCCTTGTCACTCCTAACGAATAACACGTCCCCTTATCATTAAAACTCGATTTTGAAGTCACCAACAATCAGGCTAAATATGAAGCATGTTTAGCTGGATTAAAGGCAGCCCTGGAACTAGGGACAAGAAAACTGGAAGTCATCGAGGATTCAGCACCGGTGGTTTCACAAGCAAGAGGAGAATGGAAGGTCAAGGACTTAACTTTGATTCTCTATCATCAAGAGCTAGTGAACCTAATACCGTGCTTTGAATCAATAATCTTTACCCATGTGCCAAGATTACAGAATAAGTACGCTGATGCACTGGCCACCCTAGCATCCATGATTGACATACCGCCCGGAGTTCGAATGAGGCCCTTGATAATTGAACATAAAAGAAAGCCGGCATATGAGATGACAGCTGCCATTAAAGAAATCACTAACTATCTTCCATGGTATTTTAACATTCAGAACTTTGTGGAAAAGGGAGAATACCCCAAGTTTGCAAGTAAAAAGGATAAAAGGGTGATACGACGACTATCTGCAAAATTTGTCATTTGCGGTGGTAGACTGTACAAACGAGGACATTCTGAGGTCAATAAGTTATGTGTCAACACTGAAGAAGGTCATGAACTGATGAAAGAAATACACGCAGGAGTTTGTGGGCCACACATGAGCAGAAATATGTTAGTCAAGAAGATCCTACGACAAGGATGTTTTTGGATGACAATGGAGGCATACTGCATCCAGTTTGTGCAGAGGTGTCATAAGTGCCAGATTCACGCAAACCTTATGCACGTTCTCCCGTCTCAGCTATACAACCTGATGTCACCATGGTCGTTCTTAGTATAGGGCATCAATGTGATTGGCAGAGTAACACCGAAAGAATCCAAAGGACCTGAGTATATCTTGGTGGCCATTGATTATTTCACCAAGTGGGTATAAGAAGCCTCTTACTCGGTATTGAAGGCCTCCCATGTTGCTAGGTTTGTTAAGAAAAATATCATTTGCCGATACGGGGTCCCACATGAAATCATCTCGGATAATGGCTCACATTTCCAAAGAGAGGTTCTGGATCTTTTCGAGGAATACCGGATAGTAGCTCACAAGTCCTCGCCCTATTAGCCACAGACCAACAGGGCAGTCGAGGCAGCAAACAAGAATATCCAGAAAATTCTGCAAAAGACAATCAACTCACACAAAGATTGGCCAGAACATCTACCATTTGCACTCTGGGGATACCGAACGTCAATCCGAACTTCAACAGGAACAACGCCATACTCTCTAGTGTATGGGATGGAAGTCGTACTCCCCATTGAAGTGGAAATTCCCTCACTAAGAGTAGTGGCCAAGGCCAATATCTCAGAAGCAGAATGGCAAAGGAACCGGATGGAAGAGTTGCTCTTGTTTGATGAAAGAAAACTGCAAGTTATGTTTCATATACAAGGTTATCAAAGGAGACTAGCTAGAGCAATCAACAAGAAGGTCAAGACCCGGCATCTTAGAGAAGGAGATTTGATTCTTAAGAAAATCAGAGCTCCTATCTTTGACCTGAGGGGCAAGTTCAAGCCAAACTGGTCCGGACTGTTTCTCATCAAAACCATCATGACCGGTGGTGCAGTCATTATTACGGATTTGGATGACAATGTATTCTCCACTCTAGTTAACCTCAATCAACTCAAAAAGTACTATCCTTGAGGTAAAAATAAGGAGAAAATAAAAGCTCGTTGAGTTAAAAACTGAAAAGGCAACTTAGGCAAAAGTTATAGCAGCCCTCAAGGCCGAAAACCAGAAAGGGCGACCTTGGCAAAAGTTAGGGCATTACAATAGGAGAGCGTCAATAACCCGAGTGAAAATCGAGCTTGAACTATGTTATAGCCTGATTCCATCTTTTTGGGATACGTAGGCAGCTTCTTTTAAGAAGTCCGGCTGCACTCTTCGTTTTTAATCATCTTTGAATCTGTGTAAGATCAATGCAAATTAATTTCTTGATTTTGATAATAAAGGCATTCAAGATTTGATAAATTTGAACCATCTTAAACATGAAGTTGGAGTTTTTCATTACTTTAAGAAAGATTACAAAGTTCTTAAATGGGAGGGCACACAGGTCCTAAACTCTACAAAATAAAAAAGAAAGCTGTGAAGTTTTTCAAAATAAAGCAGAGATCCTCAAATCCTCCTCCTTTTTGCTACCTGTTTCTCCTCTTCTTTATCTTTCTTCTCCATGTCTTGTGTTAGCCATGTCTTGTATTCAACAGAAAGCTTGAGACACCACAGCACCCGCATCGCCATCAATGAGTGAGATGGCCAAGCATCCTGGTACGATGCCAGAAATGGGGCCCGCAGCGTAGATGAGAACAGACGGGCTCGGATAGTGGGAAAGATGGTCTGACTGCCACCGAACTGTCACGTGATCCGATGAGGGTAATAAAAGGTAGTATAACGTAGGCCAACCAGCAGCACACTAGGATGATCAATAGTAGTCAAGGTCATGGCAGGGATCTGCCACCAAGGGCACTGCCAGGTAATGTCTGGGCCGACCAGAGAGGAAAAATTCTAACACCAAGCTACCTCGGTGTCACATATCTGATAACGGGGGAAGTAAAGGAAAGCAGCGGCATTGCGCCTATCAGTAGGAGGCTTTTGTACAAGGTTCACCTTCTCCATCAGCCATATTTGTAGCAAGAATTAGAACAGTGAGAGAAAGGCTTTGCAATATGACAGTGGACTTGATATAGAGAAAGATGTTGGGCTTACCTAAAGAAGTAAGGAGCTGCCAGCAAAGGTGGTGGTCTCACCACGAGAAATGCGTTTAAACCCAATAGTGTCTCGGCTAAAACAAGCGGCACAAAATCCCTCCCCATCCACATCTATCCTGCAATGTCAACTAAGGCGCAACTAACTCGCCCGTCAAAAAGGGCAAGAAGATACTGAGCTACAAAGCATAAGCAAAGTGCGTAGCGTCGCCATAGCCGAAAACCAAGGTCACTGAGGTCATCGGTGGGACCGAATCTATCAATAATCTAGGGAATGTCAAGGCAGTTACTTGAGGTTAGAAGAGAAGCCTCCATCCTAGACAGACCGCAGAGTTGCATCACTTGCTGCCGAGCCGAGAAAAAGGGGGTGGGAACGATAACGGGACTCCGTGGAGTCAAGTCCAAGATGTCAGCAAATTCCTCTACAGTGGGGCAGAGTTCTTCAAGGCCAAACCAAAAGACGTGAGACTGCGGATCCCACAGTTGAGTAGCAGCCGACAATAAGGGACTGTTAATCTCCACGGGCCTCAGTGAGAAAAGGGCATTCAAGCCAAATGGGAAGAAGTTCAAACGTCCAATGTGGGAAAATTCTTCAATCCATAGAGAAAGAAGAGAAGCCATCTGAGTTGGAATAACAGCAAATGGGGCCTCCAGGGCTATATTTACAAGGTTGAAAAGGTGGGAAATCAAAATTTTGGTAGAAGACCCATTCAAAGTGGCGACCGCTGTCTTGAATGTGGCGACCGCAAACTCCAAAAAGCACAGTATGGTGGCATCATTCCTTTGACAAGGAGATCGCCATGTCTAAACAGGCAACCCCTAGGTTATCTTTTTGGGAAAGTGGCGGCTGCCATGTCCACCATGTTTGAACATGGCGGGTGTGGGTCAGTTTGCAATTTGTGTAATCTATATTAGTTGTGGCATCTAAACTATGCATCCAAGGCAATTTGAGCAGCAAATAAAGGAAAATCATGCAACAGATGAACAGATAAATGGCGCTAAGGCCCAAAATACATCAAAAACAGATCGAATATGTCAAAATAAAAAAACTGGGGCACCCAGGCCCAGCAAATAGCAAAATTGGGACACGCAGGCCCATGGATCAAATAAGTGTATGCAAGTATGTCAAACTGAGGCACGCATGCCCATCAAAGTAAATGTATCAAAAAATAAGTAAAACTGGGGAAGGGGGAAGCTCTCTCTCTTATGTGTGCCTCGAGCGGACTCGACGGGAGGGGTTGGCCTCCTCCGAGCTGTCGTTCTTGAAGAGTCTGTCGAAGTCATCACCGTCGTCACTATCAGAGGAAGAGACAGCTCTGGATCGGCTCTGAGCAGACGAAACTGACCCTTTAGAATGGGCTCGAGAAGATACCCGACATCCACGACCTCGAATTCGAGCTGGGGTCGAAATAGAAGGCCTAACCGGAGCCTGCGGCGGTATAATGCCTGTGGCTGGAACTGGAGGCTGCTAGGAAGAGGGGTAAAACTCAAAACAGAATAATGATAAAGAGTGCAGAAGAAACCGAAAAGAACATGCAAACTACTTACAATAGCCACAGGCGTGAAAGCAACACCGGCTGCTCGCATCAAGGCATCTATCTACCGGACCAGAGCTCTCAAGCCAGTAACCATTAGTATAGTACGATCTAGCCAAGCTTGATCGATCTGCAAAGAAGAGAGCAGTTCAAGAGAAATGAACAAATAAAAGAATAAGTAGCTAAAGGAAAAGTAAAAGACGAACATGGCCAATATCAGCCCTGAACTCTGATGACGGTGGAACAGGAACCGACAGAGGGAATGGGAAACCATATACCACGATCTAGACATCCCACGGGATCTCTGGACCCCTCATCCCCCTGCACCTCCAGCAGCAGCAGCTCTCGCTCCGGCCCCAGTAGCTGCACCAACACCAGCTCCATCATCCTCTGGTGCTCACCTCCTCCTGCCACTAGCCGGGCTGGGTCCAAGTGGTCCCATCAAATGAGCCCGGGCCCAGGCCATATAATCTCCCTCCACTATGAGCATCTCCATAGCCGGGGTCCCCACTGTCTCCAAGAGAAGGTCGACCTGGCTTAGATGATCGGTCCGACGCATGCAGGCTGGAGGAACCATTGGTATGTGAAAATGGTCCAGGCCGAGCGACTGGGGGACCACCCGCTCTCCTAGATAAAACTCCCTACCAAATGGACCCTCCAGTAGGATCCGCCTGGAAGCGATATCCCGGCTGCGCATCAGATCTGCGCCCGCCCGATCCTCCACGCCCCTCTAGACATCCCAATGAACCTGCAACAGTTCAAAGTATAGTACAATGCAAAGAACAGTAAGCCATACAGTGTGATGAACAGTATGTAGTATTTAGTTCCCCAGTGCAGTGGAGTGAACGGAATGAAAAATAGTGCGATGCAGCGCAATGAACAGTGCAGTAGCAATATAATGCAAAAAGTGGTGTACAGAATAGTAAGCAAAGATACCTGGTCAGGGGACAGTCAGTCTAAATACACCCAAAATCAATCAAGGTTCTTCCCTCCGACTTTCTTCCCCTTCAACCCTCGGGACCACCAGGCTGCTCGGGGAATAACAAGAGGGTCTGCAGATGAGTTCGCGGGGACATGAAGCCCGATAAACTCATAGGTCCATAACTGCAAAGAAGAAGATGTCAGCAAAAAGATAATAGGTAAATAGAGATAAATAAAAATGCGCAAAAATTAAATCATACCTCTCAGACTTTCCAGTATCCCCCAATGCTGAGCTCCTGAGAGAATCGGGTCAGTGTCCACATAAAACTGTAGAGGGTGGCGAGAGCAGCTCCTCCCCAGTTGTAACTGGAAACCCGATCAAGTCGAGCAAGTCCACCCAAATAATGAAAATGGACGGTATTCTCTTTGTTCGAGAACAAAGAGGTACCGAACATATACATAAGAAAACCTCGGGTGACCCACTCGAAGTGGCGGGGTTCGGTGCAGACGAAGTGTCAGAATCTCTCAAAGAACCACGTATATCTGACGCGGTCTCTATCCATTTGGGCTGGAACAGCTCCGAGGAAATATGTCAGTGCATCAGTAGAGCTAGCAATGGTTGGGTCAAACGGAATAGGGGCGCCTCCGACTTGAATGCTGGTGATCAACGCAAAATCCAGAGGTGTCAGAGTAGCCTCGAAAGTGGTGAAATGAAAAGTGTTAGTGATATCCCACCACCGCTCGGCCAGGGCTGCCAGCCAGACCCGGTCATTGCTCGTTGTACCCAACATGGGTATGAAGCGAGCAAAGCCGGAGGCATCGATGTAAGCCCGATTGGGAATAGGGAGGGCATCATTCCACTCCAACACCTCCCCAAAGGCTGAACCTCCGAAACCTCGAACATAGTGACCGCCAGTAAAGAGAAGACAAACGAAGGATACATAAAGAGCATATCAAACACAAGCCCTAATAAATCAGGTAAATCATTCAAACCTTAGGTGACGGTCCTTCGGTTCTTTTCGAACCATAGAAAACTAGGCACCTTAACCCTAGGTTCGTGATTTTTTTTGCATATCCTAATAATCCTAAGTCCTGGCGAGTCAAGTAAACCTCTATCATTCGGTGTCAACCATTCTTCCCGAAAATAAAAAAATCTATCTGTGTTTTGCCCCTTTTACCCTAATCTCTTAAGGATAATTTTTTAAGAATCTTTGAAAATTTAACCCAATCTTCTAAAAAAAATTCTTCAAAGTTCTAAGATTTTTCTTAATATTTCTAGGATTTTCTAAAAATTTCTAAGATTTTTTTCAATTTTTTTCAAAGTTCTAAAATTTTTCATAAAATTTCTAGGATTTTCTTAAAATTTTTACAAAATTCTAAGATTATTCTTAAAATTTCTAGGATTTTCTTAAATTTTCTGCAAAGTTCTAAGATTTTTCTTAAAATTTCTAAGATTTTTCTTAAAATTTCTAGAATTTTCTTAAATTTCCCACAAAATTATAAGATTTTTCTTAAAATTTCTAGGATTTTTTAAAAATTTCTAGGATTTTCTTAAATTTTTCTCAAATTTCTTGGATTTTCTAAAAATTTTAAAAAGTTTCCAGGATTTTCTAAAAATTTTTTAAAAATCTTCCTAAAAGTTTTTTTTCTAATGCCCCTTAAATTTCTAGAGTTTGAAAAATATATATATATATATATATATAATTGCCCAAATTTTAGGATTTCTGACAAAATTCTCTCTAAAATTCTTGAATTTTTGAATTTTTTTCTTAATCGGCCCCAAAAACAAAGTAAAATTTTTTGTTTTCCCTTAATTTTCTTATGTTCTTCCTAGAAATAAAAAATGAAAATTCAAGCTTTTTACTTTAAAAATAATTACCCCTTTCTTTGTTTGTCCAAACCTAAGTGTCCCTACTATTTTAATCTCCACTGCAAAGGTACCTAAACTATGTTTAAATCCCAATCTTCATCCACATCATCAAAATCATTCATCAAACACATCAAAATAAATCATCATTCATCATAATCGAATTGCATCATCATCATCTGGGGAATCCTAGGCATGCGTCTACGTTTGATCAATCATGCTTTGGTATTGAAAAAAAAAGTAGAAATAAGGTACTTACCGATGGGCGTCGACAAGACATATGATGGTCAGGCTCCCACAGAAGAAGGTCGGCAGCAACAACATCATTTGGACGCTCGTAGCGTTTCATCCCGCGCGAAACTACGCAATGAGGCAGAGGAGCGTATGTATGAGGGTCAAAGGGCGCCAGATGGCCCTCTCCCGCGTCGGGATCTAAGAAGTCGGCCACGGCGGCCTCAGCAGCAGCATTCGCAGCAGCATGTGCCTCCTCAGCAACACGATAGGAAGCACGCAACTCCTCAAGCACGAGGGCATCCATCGCAGCAGGGGGTTGCGTGGAAGTGACCCCACTGGTAGGAAGGACACCCATAGAGGAGCACCCAGTAGCAGAGGGACCTGTCATGCCCCTAAATCCTCATCTCCCTGGCCCTGGCCTGCCATGAACAGGAATGGGACCACTAGGAGTAGTGTGAACATCATGTGAAGCAAGAAGAAAGCAAGAGAAGGTTTAGAGGCTTGAAAGAGCAAGAGAGGGTTATGAGAGTGTGAGAAGGCTAGAGAGAGAATAGGAAGTGAACAAATGAATCACCTCGCGTGCCTTAAAGGGCTAGATGCGCGCCTGGAGTTGGCGGTCGCCAACTCAAAAGTGAGCAAGCGCCATGTCAATGAGGAAACACGTGGCGACCACCATATTGGAAGGGTTTATACCAAGCGACCGCCATGTCAGAGGGGTTCTGGCTAGGCAGTCGCCAAGTTGTCAAAAGGGTCGCGTCACGTCAATAACCCATCATGGTGTTTTAGGGCTCTTAAGGGGCCGTTTGGGCGTTTTTATTATTATTATTATTATTATTATTATTATTATTATTATTATTATTATTATTATATGTATGTTTATTTTACTTCCTTACTATAAGTGTTTTATTTTCTTTTCGTGCACACCTTATTAAAAAATAAATAAATAAATAAATAATAAAATAAAATAATAAATAATAAATTTTTCTTACTGTGTTTTATTCTTACATATTGACTTCGTATGTTTTATTTTTGTGCGCATTTTCAAAAAAAAATATTTGGTTAGCAAAAATAATAACAACTTCAAAACCTTGTGTGTTTTTCAAAGAATGATTTACTTAAGTCAAAAACAAAGAATGTTTTTTTTATTGTGTATTATTTCCTTCCGACAAATTTAATTCTAAGTCATTACTTGGCTTTTGCTCTCATACCTCATTTCGAACTTTTAGGTCCTAACTCGATTTAATTATTCATGGTTATCCTTCCCGATAAATTTAATTTTAAGCCGCAACTTAGCTTTTAATTATTTTTATCCCATGCTTCGAATTTTTAGGTCTTAACTCGACCGATTAATTTGATATCTGACTCGGTCCTCCTCATGACCCTAAACTGACTCGGTCCTCCTCATGACCACAAACTGATTCATCGGTCCTCCTTATGACCTTAAACTGACCCACCGATCCTCCTCGTGACCCTAAACTGACTCATCGGTCCTCTTCATGACATTAAACTGGCTCCTCGGTCCTACTCATAACCCTAAACGGACTCGTCGGTCCTCCTCATGACCTTAAACTGACTCGATCCTCCTCATGACTGTAAAGTGACTTATCGGTCCTTCTTATGACCCTAAACTAACTCCTCAGTCCTCCTCATGACCCTAAACTGACTCGTCGGTCCTCTTTATGACCCTAAACTGACTCGGTCCTCCTCATGACCCTAAACTGACTCCTCGGTCCTCCTCACGATCCTAAACTGACTCATCGGTCCTCCTCATAACCTTAAACTGACTCGCATTCCATTACACTATACTTGTCATGTATCATTTTTTCTTATCTTGCATTTTTTCCCCATGAATTACATTCTGGTCTGATCCCTAGCAAAAGGGGTACGTAGGCAGCTCAATAAAAATTTGAGTACGACCAGCATCATATGCATGTTTGTATGTTTGCGGCCTAAGATTGACGGCTTGGTCAAATGGTTATTGTCTCTAGGTCTTTGATATAACTTGCATCACGCGTTACTACGCAAGTTATATCAAATATGGACAACTATAGACACCCCAATTTGACCTCGCCCAATCTTAGGCGAATCCAATGATGAAAACAGGTGGAATAATGCATCAATTCAATCCTCGGTAAGTGATTCAAGCTCAGTATTTGAACCTGAAACCTTCAAACCAATAAAACTTTGTCGAACCTTCGATACTTGCTGCCCAAGTAAGGCGACCACCAACATTCTTCATGGCGACCTCCATAGAACTTTGTGGAAACCCAAGCCAAAAGTGGCGACCGCCAACTCCCATTATGGTGACCGTCAACTACCATCATCGTGACCGCCATAAACTTTATGGATCTTTCAAAAAACATGGCGACCGCCAACATGCATTGTGGCATCCGCCAACTCTAAATGGCTTGAAGTGTCCCTAAAATATGGCGGCATCTCATTGGCTGAAGAACTCTATAAATACCGTACCTCTAGTACGTTTTCATGGACAAAAAAATATAGTGTCACTCCCCAAACTCCGGGTCACGCAAAAAATCACCGAACAACCACCAAATCGCCCAAACAAAAGGGATTTAAAACCAGAAGACCAAAAGACATACTACCGAGGGTTTATTGATTTAAAAGAGTAGCCAAAAGACTACAGTTACAGCTCCACAGCTAAGCCTTTAAAAATAAAGTACAAATTTTGGATAAGAAATTCTTTTTATTTTAAAAGAAGCTTAGGCCGTTCCAAAAATCTTCCTCGAAGCACAAGAGTTTAAATGAAGCATAAATCATTTGAAAATTTCGTTTGTAAACCATTGATCCCAACAAAAAAACGTAGTAGAAAACTACGAAAAATAACAACCGACACAAGGTTCTCTCGAAAGCATTAAAACGTGTATATATTCATGATCATAGTATACGATTTATAACATGTTATAAATAAACATGAAACATATACAACAGGTATAAGCTACCTATCAAGACAAAACAGATGTCTTGTCATCAGCCACCTCAGGGTACCACCGGATCAACCTACAGGACCACGCTTACCTGAAAAATGTTTTACAGTAAAATCCCACACTGTGAGCCGAAGCCCAATAGGAAAAGACAATAAAGCTGTAAAGCAGGAAATATACAATCACAAGCATACGGGCTCAACCACAAGAGCCAAAAAGGTTTTCCCAACCCAAAATCACAAGTTTTCCATCAGGCTAACATGAGCCTTAAAACGGTTTTATTTCATAAAATCCCACATTGCCGTCCTCAAAATCATGCATATCATATAGTGGGAGCTAACTCAACCACAAAGCCAAAAGGTTTTACATCATAAAATCCCAAGTTTCCCATTTGACTCCCAAAATAGTTTTCCCTTCAAACCAAGCATTTAAACAATGTAAAATCACATTTTACAGTTGAAGAAAAACAGTAATCAAAACATCGTTCCCTCACGGAATGTACCATCATGGAAAAGAAGAAAGAGATCCTATGTACCGACTCTGTCACATAGACAAAGGTAGCAACTATAGACTCATGTCCATTACCCTAATCCTGAACCACTTAAAGCCTGCTAAGTAATGACAAGTTCTATACAGAGCACCACAACGTAAAAGCTAACTTTACGGGCCCGACAACCCGAGGAAAAAGAGAACCCAAATTGACCTTCTTTATGGGAACTACCCCGAAGGATAACAAAGGTACCTACACTACGCACGTTTTTGGACTTTCACCGATGGCAACTCGTGCCAAATACACGTCATCCCGATACTTCTAGATAATCTTCTAAAAATAGTACCGTAGCTCAACTACAAAAATATTTCCTCAAAACAATACATTATACGTGTATATAGATCCATTCATCAACATAGAGATCAAACAAATTATTTTCAAAATATTTTTTCTCGTTTTCCACAAAACATTTCGAAACCTGAGACTTAACCCCGAAGGCGAGCTTCAAACCTACAAAACACCAAGTGTTGAGATTTTTCACAAAACCACCATTTTCTAACAAAATCCACCGTTTCTAAGAAAACCCTTTGAAAACTACACTACCACGTGTCATACAGTACTATAACCCAAGAAAAGCTAACAACATGCTTTCTATTAGAAAAACAAGGCTTAAACAGGAAATATGACATTTGATGCATTTTTTCCGGTGAAAATACATACAATTACATGTAACACCCTCATAACAGCAGTAGGTCTAGAATCCTACCTCATTGGGTCAAAACCCGACGTCTCGAAAATCGAACCTCGACGAAACTGAATTCTGTCCGGATATATGCGAAGCCCCCAGCACCAATAGCGAGGATCCATAGACAGTTTGCTGAAAATCAAGTCCCAAACCCTCAAAAATCTAGAGAGAAGGCAGAGAGAACCGAAACTTAGCTTGGAAGAAAGCTCCATCAAAATATCTCAGCCTTTGCTATTTATAGAAAAACACCAAAATTCTCAGTTCAGTCGGTTGGACCCCCAGTTCAGTCGACTGAACAGCCTACTGGAAACCTGAAAAAACACCCACCGCCTTGGTTCAGTCGACCAAACCCCCATGTCCAGTCGACTGAACTCCAAATTTTTGGTTCAGTCGACTGGGCCAAGCCCTCCAGTCGACCGAACTGCTGGGCAAAGAATTTTTCCGCGTAAAAACTGGTTTTTCAGCCTAAACGCTAGCCACACAAGCCTCAACGGAACCCGAACAATCGTAAAATTCATGCGCACCTGTTGTTCTACAGTGAAGAAGCACAAACCCCAACACCTGAGGTCAAAGATTAACTCTAACTCCATAAATCCTGAAATTATTCCAAAAATAAAATAAGTCAATGTCTCACATATAGAGTGGTTTAGTGAGAGGAATTCTGCCAAATTGCCGAGCTATTCCAAGTCCCGACGTCGAAACCCTGCCGAAATACCGAGCCTCCGACGTCTACTTTAAAACCATGCTTGGATCACCATCCGAGGATTGGACAATTGGAGCTCAGTCCACTGACTTGAGGGTTCCCCGGCAATCTAGGTACCTCATTTGAATCTCCGATCTTTCTAAATTTCACTTCTCTCTCTTGGGGTGATCGGGTTAATATTCATTTTCAAATTCTTCAATTTCATT